>MU224326.1:3311901-3362366 GCA_018584345.1 Thuja plicata | reverse complement strand
ATTGACAGCCTAAGAAGAAGGTTGATTCAAGGATGGTAGCAAGATTTGCCTAAAGCCTATTGACAGTCTAAGAAGGAGGCTGATTCAAGGATGGTAGCAAAATAGATGCTAGATACTAAGTGACAACATCTATGTATAAAATCCTCTAACAAGGTCGCACTTAACAATGTGTTTGTAACCTTTAACAGGGTTGGCTCCTAACAAGGCTCACTTTAGAAGAGTGAAAATTTGGGGTACTGGTCCCAGTGGTTTTTCGTTAACAAGGTTTCCACGTTAAAATTCATGTGTTATGTGTGTATGGTTTATTACTTTACTGTTTTACATTTCACATATGAATTTCTGGATTGATTGGTATACTCTGCATATTTACTGAGTATCGGTAAATAGTTTTACTACTTATTGGTTATCAAGGAGAATAAGGTCAGAAAAAGAAAACCGATAGACAGACAAATATTATAAGTATTTCATGACATGCATCTTGTAGGGACTTAATAATCTGAGGTTTGTTGATTGGTGGTTAGTGATTAAAGGATAAAAATTTGAGGCCACTGATTCAACCCCCCCTCTCAGTTATTACTAACAGGGTTGCATGTTGTAGGATGTTGGTGCTTCAAGCTTGTTGATAGGTTACGATTGTGATGTAACTATTGGATGTTTTAGTGAGGGCCATTTCCCTAAGGTTTCAAATAAGACTAATATGGAGGGGTAGATTCATATTGGTATTCTAGATTCTCTAATTGACAAGTCATCTTCTAGGTAGAAATTCTCTTGTTGGGAGATTTAGCCATAATCATCCCAATATTGATATTTTTAGAAGATGGGTGCTTTAGAGTTGGAATCTAAGTGGCAAGGCTCAAGTAGATGAAATGCTTAATATTTTTTCCTCTTTTATTTTTCCAATATGGAATAATAGGATTAGCTTCAAGTTCCCATTTAGGTTAAATTATTAGGGCCACCTATGGAGTTTTGGAATGAAATTTTTTTATGCTTATTGCTAGTAGTTTTAGGCAATATTGTGCTATTGGTATAATCACAAAATTGAATAATAACTTTTTTTTGCTAGATTCTATGTGTTTGTGGAGAAAGATAAGGTGCTTCTTACTCAGATTACTTGTCTTCCAAATATGGTGTCTAGGTGAACTGCATATTCATTTTAAAGAATCTCGTGTTATTTATTATTGTTGTTTTAAAGTGGGTCATACTTCTATGAGCTTCTTGAACAACAAGAAACACCAATTCATTTGGAGGAGAAAGGATCATACTCTTGCTATAGTTATTGAGGAATCTATTACATCCTTTGAGGAGGTGCAAAAGGAATACACTAACGGGAAATCTCTTGTGGATACTATGATTTGGATTCCTATTTTAAATATTTAGAGTTAGGAGAGGATTCAGTTTGCGGTCTTATAAATTTGTATTGTTCCACAAAAAGAAGTTTAAAGGAGATGGATATTTTTATCATGGTTAAACAAACATAGTTGGAATAATTTTTTTAACTACCTAACTTTGGGTTGGTTCTTTGTAAGTTTTTTTTTTCCTATCTTTTGTAGTTTCTTTGTTGTTCTCTAGCTATCCTTTGTTGTCTTGTTCTTATTTTTTCTCTTGTAAAAGAGTTTGGGCTCTTTCAGAACTAGGTGCTTACCTTAATTAAAAACACAAAAGACTTCTACATATAGATGGTCTCCTATGCCTTATCTTAATGCAGGATAGAAAAATGTTATGCACATCCACACATGTATAAACATTTATTTATATTTCGATGACTATTCAAAACTTTTTTTATGAATAATTAAAAAAGTATAATTTTTTTAATTATACATATGAATACCTATATGTTCACTAATAATAATTGTTCAACCTCCCATGCTATTATTTGAAACAAAAAGAGAGTAAAATGACAAAATAGTAAGCTATGAAGAATTGGAGAATAGACAATTAAACATGTAACAATCTTTCAAATTAAAAACTAAATAACATAGTTAATAATTTATTAAAGAAAGAAATAGTGTTTCAATCCTGTTTTAGGCTATGTTGCAAAATTCTAGGGAGGCTAAGGAGTTGGATAATACAATCTACCATCGATGATATGTAAATGCTTTCTGGGGGAGATTGATGACATGGTAGAGAATTTGAAATTGGATAATGGAATTTTGTTGCCCAAAGACTATTATGTGGTCAAATATGGGGGTCATGAACTGGGAAGGTATCATGTCATCTACTCTTCAGATCTCTTCCTTCTCCCATGAAGGAAGTTGGCAATGGAGAGAAGCATCCTTTTTCGAAAGAATATGTTTGAGTTGGTTCTTGATGGTGGTGTGGGCTGGCTTCAAAAATATTTGAAGAAGAAAATATCATTATATATAATCACCCTTATATACAATCAGTTAGGTAGATTCTAGATACCCTACAACTATTGATGAATTCTAATAAACATACAATCTTGAGAATATAGTTAATTCACAATATATACAATTGTAGCATCACTTTGTTCAAAATTTTAAATAATAAACACATTTTATTATACAAAAATAATGGGTTATTTTTCATGAAACTACTATCTCTTATTTGACTCATCAACATGATCATAAAATAGCTATAAGAATACAAGATAAAGTTTAGAACATGAGTTTTCAGTAAAGCATCGCATTTGCTAAACTCTTGACACCTCTTACCCTTGAGGATAAATTCAATAGTATTAAATACCATCTTTTTGCTATTCTAGATATGTGCATTTAATGTATTCATATAGTGAAACTAAAATCTTATATAGGGATATCAAATAAAGTTTCAATTGAATTTTCAAAATGTCAGCCTGTGTGCATGCGAATATAGTTAATTCACAATATATAGAATTGTAGCATCACTTTGTTCAAAGTTTTTAATAATAAACATATTTTTATTATACAAAAATAATAGGTTATTATTTATGACAATACTATCTCTTGTTTGACTCGTCATGTAAAGAGCCTGCCTGGCTCTATCTTTGAATTTACTTGCAAAAATTTTAATTTGTTTTGGAATTGTAATATGATATGATTTTTTAACATAGTTTGTCAGGTAAGAATAATAATATCACAAATATTCCTTAACAACTCAATTCCATTTAAATATAAATAACCATTCATGGATCAAATTTCAAGGCATTCTATTTGATTAAATTCAAAACCCCAATTACAAATTATCAACACCATCTCTGAACATTCTGATTGAAAAATGAAATTGGGATTATTCAATAATAACATCAAACCAAAACAATGAATACATATAGAGGAACTTGTTTAATGTCTCATGTCTTTTAGCACTGGCTGTGGCTGATGGAGGAATTGGCGGTTGCTTGCAATGAAAGCCCAACATCGAACAATAAATCACAACAACCCCTCTCACATTGCTGATCCACTTCACTATACCGTTGTGGAAGCATAGTGACATTTAATAGATGCAGGTCACGACTAAGAAAGGAGTGGTGACTAGTAACAATAACCCACGCCAAGACTCCATGAAATTTAGACTTCATTGTGAATATCTCACAATCTCCATGCTTTTGTCCACTAACCACAATCTTCACAATTCATCAGCATTGAACATTGATTCAAAGTGAAGGAAACAACAAGAAATTTGCAATTCCTTGCTGGTCGAATTTCTTCAAACCCTTGTCTTCAAAACTCCCCAAATTTCAAAAATCATAACATGAAATGAATGAATAATTCAACATCCTTCAAATCTCTCTTCTCAAGGTATTTATAATTCTCCAACACAATTCGACTTCCACCTTCTCCTTCACACTTTGCATAACTTAAACGATTTGGCTTTTAAAACATTGGAAACTTGCATATTTCTTTGAACTATAATACTTCATTATATTTCCCCTCATCATTAAAGATAAAGCATTAAATATAAAGTCATTATGATTAATTAATGACTTGACTTTATAAAATAAAGTTCATAAAATAATTAAGTGAACTTAATTAATTATCATCGCCACAACAATAAACTCCTCAAGTTAGTACAAATGCTTTGCCAAGCCTATCACCAAGACACCCTGCCCCAAATAGACACTACCAAAAATAGACTTATTATATATAGTAAGTCCCTCAAATTTATAATCTCTGCAAATGTTTCCACATCCCACTGATACCATTGCTCCGATGCCCTACTAAAAATAGCAATCCTGACAATCCCCCAAAATAAACACTTACTATAAATAGTATGTTTGTCAATCTGACTCAAACAAAGAGCAATCCAGGCATCACAGACCTCTAGAGTGGAAACTGACCACTGGCTCTACCATATGACCCCATCTAACATCCTGATTAGTGTACAAGGATTACAGAAATAAATTAATCCCATGTGTCTAAAAATAGGTACATTATACTCCTCCCTTCCTAAAATTACTTGTCCCCAAGCAATCTTAAAAAAAAAAAATACAGAAGTTCACCTGGATCCCAAGGATAAAATGTAGTAATGTCCCTACAATCACTTGCAAAATCCTGTGTTGAAATCATCATCCACTGAGCTAACCAAAACACACTGTCACCATGCCAACCATAGTGACCCACCCAATCTACAGTGCCAAACCTGTCACTACTTGGATCCCAGTAGAGATGAAACTCACATCCATCCAAAACTAGAATGAATGGATATCCAAAATCATCTACTAGATCAACTCTTCCTGCACAACCTAATAATATTTTATGTGTATGAAACCCATATGTGCAACAAAGACAAGTACTCCCATAAACCAGATATCCATCCTCTACAATACCCGGATATACTGACCCTGCATGTCACCTCTTGCTAACTTGTAGTAACCAACCCCATCAACTGCAGACAAAGTAAACCCATCCAAAAAATAATGGTATAATCCTGGACCCAACTCACACCAGCACACAAACAAGTCCTCAACCGGTGGGAAAAGAGAAGTGATGAGCACTCCTCACTATGTAATCATGGTGAAAATTTTTAATCCCTATCAAAGGCTCATCAAAATCAAACTAAGAATCAAGAGATGGCTCCAATCTCTAACTCTGAACAACTGGCTAGGCAGGATCTTGGGTAACCCTCTCAGCAAACCCAACCACAAAATCTCGATAAGGAAGCATTGTAGTCAAGATATCTATAATCTTCCCCACTAACATCTGAATATTGCAAGAACCCTAGATGACTGTACCCTTAGAAGCCCTGAAAGGTCCCTCTTGCAAAACCAGACTCTCAAGAAAGTACTCCATGAACAAATTTGTGCAGCAGAAATTATAAGAAGCGGTATCAATCTACTCTCCTGCAATCCACAATTGATCCCTCTAAACCTATGACACAACCAACAACCTATCACCATCAGCTATATGAAAAGGAGGAATAGATTTTCTTCCGACAGAAGGAAACAAATCATCACAAGAACTCGCATCCAAACCAAATGTTACTCTATCTGTGTCCTATGAATCAATGGGAGTAGTGTCATAAATTGGCATACAACTCTCTAACGAATCCAATCCTTCTACCAAAGGCCTCTCAAAAACATGTTCTATATTATCTATCATTGTACTAACAACTGGAGAACCTGATACCAAAAAAATATTTTGTTTGTCCTCCAATGATGCACTCACCTCCTCTACATCTATTGCAACTATCTAAAGAATGGATTTAATTGTATCCCCAACACATCCATCTCTACTAATTGTGGAAGCTAACTCATCACCAACCACCACTATATGTAACTACACTGGATCTATGGCTGTCAAAGACTGAATCTGCTCTAACTCCACATTCACCTTCCACAACTGTAACTACGACTCCTGAAGAGCCAAGTGGGTGCCTCTAACACCCTAGCAATTTCCTGAAGCTCGTGGGTGAGCTTAACTACCTCCTCCTCTTCCCCTAACAATTCCTCATAATAGGTACTCCCCCACACAAGGAGGCGCTCCCTGTCCGCTACCAATTGTACATAGCTCTACCTCAAAATCCTAATAGCCTCATGAAGTGAATGAATCTCTGCTAGGGAAAGGTAACTACCACCGTGATCATCTGTCATAGGAGCACCCAAATAGTAAACAACGAGCATATGTTGGATACCATAATAATGCTCAAGAGATTAAGAAATATCTCTATCGCTCAACCTCAACTGTCCGGACACAAAATTTCTCTGCATGCCTTGGCTCTTCTGTACACTCCCAGTCTCACTAATTGGGCTGCAGTAGGAAATTATGTCTACCAAACTCACCTCATGATTAGTCTCCTCATGTACGATAACAACCTCACACATGTCCACCAATAAGGTATCGCTATTGGGTACCTCTACAAATACCTCAACTGAAGAAGTGGAAGCCCTGGCTCTAACAAACTCCCGCCATTCATATGCTTCCCCATCATCATCTGCGAGTCCCTGTCAAAAGGGATCCTGGAACCCATCACCATCAGATGAAAATGCTGAGTCAAAATCCAATGTCCAAAATGGTAAATCAGACTCACTGTAACACAGATCATCTTCATACCCATCATCAGAGGTATCTATAATGCCAGTATCAACATCATCTAATTGAGACCCCTCTGTTATCTCTGGTTGCACACATGAATCAATGTCATCATGTGAATCATCTACATTGTGGCATGAATCAACATGGCTTGACTCCTCTGTAACACTCCCATCATGAGTGTCATCATTGGATAGCTCCATGCTCACATCCTTTATATAGGATAAGATTTTTGTCTCCTGCACTAACTCCTACGAATGTTGTTATAAAAATTAGAGTTGTTAGAGTTCATATACTCCTCACAGTCCTCAAAGATAACACCATCATCTAAGGTGCTAGAATCCATAGTGGTCTCAACAATAATCTCAACACTCACACTATACAAGGTATCAACAACAAGCTCACATAAAGGATTGTTGTCCTGAAAAATCAAACCTTGTGTCACTACTACTACTACCAACTGATGAAATGATGCCATCAAGGGTAGTGAATATGTCATCAACCTGATCTGTGTCACTAACTTCGGTAGGCTCGAGATGTTGAAATTTTGTACCACTATCTTCCAAAGAGATAGGCACATGCATCCACGTGTCCCTGTAAAGAACCTCCACACTCAGGTGTGCAAATATGACTAGTGGCTGATCCACTAAGTATAGGAAGATCTCCACCATAATCAGCAGCTGCTGAAAAATCATCATGGAGATTCCTGGATGTCTCATCTGTACAAATCTCACATCTCTCCTCATATATTCCTTATGAAGAGGACCTATTGGAAAAAGAAACCAAGTAATTTATTTATTTATCAACATTTTTTGGGTCTGAAAGTTTTGCATTAAGTCTTTCCTGAGTTTTCCCAAGTTTCTCCATGTTTTTCATCACGACATATGTCTGTTGTCTGAGAATAGACATATTGTCTAATCGGTTTCCATGTTTTCTATATTTCCTGACTAAAATAAAAATAAGAGTGCTAATCACTCAAGTCAAACAATTAAGTTTGATGAATTTCACCCCAACAAGATGGTAGGAAACTGCTTTGATACCACTGTAAAGAGCCTGCCTAGCTCTATCTTTGAATTTACTTACAAAAATTTTTACTCATTTTGGAATTGTAATATGATATGAATTTTTAACATAGTTTGCCAGGTAAGAACAATAATATCACAAATATTCCTTAACAACTCAGTTTCATTTAAAACAAATAACCATTCATGGATCAAATTTCAAGGCATTCTAATTGATTTAAATTAAAAACCCCAATTACAAATTATCAACACCATCTCTAAACATTCTGATTGAAAAATGAAATTGGGATTATTCAATAATAACATCAAACCAAAGCAATGAATACATATATAGGCACTTGTTTAACACACATGTCTTTTAGCACTTGTTGTGGCTAATGTAGGAAATGGTGACTGCTTGCAATTAATGCCCAAGACCTAACAATGAATCACAACAACACCTCTCACATTTCTGGTCCACTTCACTATACCGTTGTGGAAGTAGAGTGACATTTAATAGATGCAAGTCATGGCTAAGAAAGGAGTGGTGGCTGCTAACAATAACCCACACCAAGACTTCATGAAATTCAGACTTCATTATGAATGTCTCACAATCTCCATGCTTCTATCCACTAACCACAATCTTCACAATTCATCAGCGTTGAACGTTGATTCAAAGTGTAGGAAATAACAAGAAATTTACAATTCCTTGCTGGTCAAATTTATTCAAACCCTTGTCTTCAAAACTTCCCAAATTCTAAAAATCATAACATGAAATGAATGAATAATTTAGCATCCTTAGAATTTCTCTTCTCAAGGTATTTATAATTCTCCAACACAATTTGACTTCTAGCTTCTCCTTCACACTTTGCATAACTTAAATGATTTGTCTTTTAAAACATTGGAAACTTGCATATTTCTTTGAAATATAATACTTCATTATATTTCCTCTCATCATTAAAGATAAAGCATTAAATATAAAGTCATTATGATTAATTAATGACTTGAATTTATAAAATAAAGTTCATAAAATAATTAATTAAGTGAACTTAATTAATTATCATCACCACAACAATAAAATCCTCAAGTCAGTACAAATGCTCTGCCAAGCCTATCACTAGGATACCCTGCCCCAAATAGGCACTACCAAAAATAGGCTTACTATAAATAGTAAGTCCCTCAAACTGGAAAGCTCTGCAAATGTTTCCACATCTCATTGATATCATTGTTTCGGCGCCCTACTAAAACTAGCAATCCCGACGGTCCCCCAAAATAAACATTTACTATAAATAGTAAGTCTATCAATCTGACTCAAACGAAGAGCAATCCCAGCATCACAGACCTCCAGACTAGAAACTGACCACTAGCTCTACCACATGACCCCCTCTAACATCCCGATTAGCCTACGAGGGTCACAGAAATAAGCTAATCCCATATGCCTAAAAATGAGGACATTACACATCAACATGATCATAAAATACCTATAAGAATACAATATAAAATTTAGAACATGATTTTATAGTAAAAAATAGCATTTTCTAAACACCTGACACCTCTTACCCTTGGGGATAAATTTAATAGTTTTAAATACCAACCTTTTTCTATAATAGACATGTGCATTTAATGTATTCTTATAGTGAGACTACAATGTTATATAGGGATACTCAATAAAGTTTTAATTCACCTTTAAAAATGCTAGCTTGTATGTGTGTGTGTGTGTGTGTGTGTGTGTCCGCACAGGTGTGAGAGAATATAGTTAATTCACAATATATAAAATTGTAGCATCACTTTGTTCAAAGTTTTAAATAATAAATGCATTTTTTATTCATGACACCACTATCTCTTGTTTGACTCATCAGCCTGATCATGAAATACCTATAAGAATACAAGATAAACTTTAGAACATGAGTTTTCAGTAAACATATCATTTTCTAAATGCTTGAACCTCTTACCCTTGGGGATAAATTTAATAATATTTAAATACCATCTTTTTTATATATTAGACATGTACATTTAATGTATTCATATAGTGCGACTACAATCTCATATAGGGATATCTAATAAAATTTCAATTCACCTTTCAAAATGTGTGTGTGTGTGCGTGCATATCCACATAGTCGATTAAAAGTTTATTGGAAGATTGTAGTTTCACTATATGAACACATTAAATCAGGGATAACTTTAAGAAACANAACCCCCCCCCCCCCCCCCCAAGGAAAAAGTGTAAAATTTTGGGGAATCCAACATTATTTTGGCGGGAAAAAATTCATGTTGAGGGAGATTGTTTTTTCAAAGTAGGAAAAAAAAATTGTATTGACGATTTTTTTCGTAGCCTATTAAATTTTCATAAAATCGTGGCGAATGAAACATTTTTTAGGCAAAAAATATATATTTATTGAGGCAAAGTTTTTTAAATTATAATTTGTTAGGCGAATTATTTTCTTTAGAAGGGAAAAAAATTAATAGTATTGGCGAAATTTATTCGCCCATTGGAAATTGTTTTATCTTATTGGCTAATTTTTCGTTGCTTATGAGAAAAATATGTATTTTGTTGGCGAATTTCAAGAGTCACACGTGTCATGTGGGCCCTGGGGCCAACGCCAAATGGAAATTCATTAAACATCTAATTATTGCAACGTCCCGTAGAGTTAATATTGTCTTTTTGGTTGCCAAGTTGTCCGTCGTCATTACACATGGTATGGATACTGTCAACACATACCTTAAATCTTTAATTTTATAACCGCACAATGTAAATGTATTAATCGAGATCGTTGATTGTTCATAGATCAATGACTGAAGTTTTATCTCGAGCCCATTTTCTTGAATGAAACAAAATTCTGCAGGAAGTCTCTGGAATGGAGACACGTGGCAAGTCTGGAAAGGTAACTTGCAAGAAAGGAATGTCTTATCACTGAGAGTGACAGTGACATTCTTTAACCTATAACTTGGTAAGAAATAAATACCTTGTTAGTGCCAAGCGACATTCTTTAACTTCCATGATGCCATCCACTCAACACACACAACTTCCAAATTATTACAAATGATATTACCAATTTCTAACATGCATGCATTTATGGGAAAGAATTACATGGATATATATGCATTTATGGGAAAGGTTTACATGGAGATATGAAAGATTAAGGACAATGGATTTAAATTTCTCACGTGCATGCATTTCTGGGAAAGATTTACATTAAATATTAAGGACAATGGATTTTATATGATTAAAGAAAGAATACTTAATTGCTAAGTATCAATCAAGGGCTATTTATAGACGATCTAGCTTCTTTCTTCTTCAATTTTATTTTGGTTTATTAAGAGTTAGAGTTGTCGGTGGTTGAAATTTTGCCTCTGGTTTTAAGGTTTAGGTTTTTAGGTCTTTAGGCTATCAAGAATTGGAGATGGACACTCCAGTTTGTTTGAGATGCACATCCCCAGAGGAGCATAAGTCCTTTTTGGGCAGTGTCTCAGAAGAAACCCTCACTTCATTGTTTAGGGAGGTTGGCACTTTTACAAATGTTGATGTCTTGATGGTATTGGGTCGAGAGTTCTTTGAGAATATTGACAGATACCACATGTATACGAACATTACGTCTTGATTTTTTGCGTCTCTCCTTGACCTCAGAGGAGAGAAGGTTGAAATGTTGATGTTGTTGGGGAAGGTTTTTAAAGAGAAATTCCTGGTGGATGATGTCCCTATTGTTGTTTTCTCAAAATTAGGGGTGGGGATCACTTGGCGAAGAGATATACCCAAGCTGCTAGAGTCGGGCATAAATGTGGCTCGACAACTCTTTCTGTTGAACCTTAATGCAGAGCAACTGACATGACATAGGAAATAGGAGCGACTTGGGAGGGATTTTCTCTGCAAATGGTTTCTCCTTGATGAATTTGAGTTGGAATACACATAGATTGAAGAATTCTCAGAGATTATCCTCCCTCAAAAATTATAGTCAGACGAAGGGGAAGATGACGATTCCTAATTTACCCATTCTCGTCACCATGTCCCTATGTCTTGCCCCTGGTGTTTTGACATGCAAAATTTCACTTTTTTTTTTTAATACCGATATGCATACCATCATAGCACTGGTCCACTATCAATGCCCTAGTTATAGTAGTAGTTTAGTTTTTTTGGGTTAGTAGTAAGTACCTAGCAAGTTGCAACCTGAAGTTTTGAACCCCCTCATTTTTGCTTTAAAATTTTTGAGGGACTATGACAATTGTCAAATTTTTTTAACATATGTTTGGAAATTTTGCAACTTCATTTAAACTTCCTTTTATGGATTTAACGATTTTAGTTTCATTACTTTGCGCTTAGCATCTTCTTTGTTAAAATATTGATTCATGTATTCTACTTCGACTATATATATCCAAATAGGGGTTGTTAACTCAGTGAATCTCGACTTTCTTTTATGATCAAACAATTGAAAATATTTAATTTTTTCAGCATATTAAATTAAACAATTTAATTTAGCCTATCAATATCAAATTGCTTCAATTTTTATTTTATAATATCACATTTTGTAACGTTATTTCATTAATTAAAGTTGATTTAAATCAATTATCAAAATTGAATTAAATTGCATATATATTATCAATATGTGAAATATAAAGTTATAAAGTTAATAACTTTTTTATTATAAAGTTTAATAATTGATCATATATAATACTAAATTAACATATTTAATTTATTTAAATAAAAACTTAGGACTATTTAAAAATTAAAATAATAAATTACAAACTCAATGTAAAATTGTAAATTATTCGGTGTTCATTATTTAGAAATTTAATAAATTTAATAAATTTATGGCGTATGGTGTATTTTAGGCCGAAGGGGAAATAAAACCCAATTTTTGCAAAACACTTCTGGAATCATGACACATGTCCACTTAGGTCGGCGTCATTCGATGATGACGTGTGACTAATGACAAGGAAAAAGTGAATGGGACCCGCGACACCTGACAGTGACTACCAACGACTGTTGGATGAGCACAGATCAACAACGTACAGTATATTTCAGGTCCAAAGGGAAATGAAACCCCATTTTTGCAAACCTATTGTGGAATCATGACACATGTCCACTCACATGGTCAGTGTCATTCGATGATGACGTGTGAGGTGATTAGGTGACTACTAGTACTGACAAGCCAAAAGTGAATGGGACCCGTGGCACCTGGAAATTACTACCAACGACCGTTGAATGAGCATAGATCAACAACCCAAGGTGTATTTCAAACTGATTTGGGGAACGGTCACCTCTTTTTGCAAATCTCCCCTGAAAACAAGACATGTGTCATGATTTAACACTCAACTAAGTATAATTAAAATCTAAATTGAATTAGAACTAAACATTTAATAAATGTAATAACTAATTAGCTCAATTTCAGGTCTCCGATTGAAGTTGTTATTTTAAACAATTAAGTGACACATATCATAGTGACATCAGATATCAGTCTTTATAAAGAAGCAATAAAAGTTAACATGAGTCACGATTGTACAATTTTTTCCCTTTAGTTTCAATCTAAGTTTTTCAGTTCTAACTAGTATTGGAGGTTCAGAAAGGGATTAAAACTTCTAGGTTGAGGAATGCAATAGAGTCTCTCTGCTCTCTACCCACTCATAGTCTGCACAAATTGAAATTCCAGGTAAAATCCTGAACACCTACGTCCCGCGTTTTTAATTTTCAAATCTTGTGGTTTACTATTTAGATTGTAGAACTATAATTAGGGTTTAATTTTGAATCACACCTGTAAATAGTAGATGTGTAGAATAATTTGAATTTTCCTATGAGTAAATACCATGATGGCCAAAACAAATACCAATATTACGAATAAAAGGCAAAGTCAGAAGACAAAGATAATAGACTTCTACAAAATGGTTAACACATCAGGTTTCAATGATGAATTCCATGATATTTATGATCATGTTATCTATGGAAATAAGGGAATCATGGAAATTAGATTTGCACTTGAAAATAAGTGGAAAGATCCAATGAAGGAGACAAAATATTATCCATTTAACAACATGGTAAATGCAAAGACAAATAAAATTGCATCATGGGTTGCTGGGTCGGCACGCATGGTGTTACCTCAAATATTCCCTTGTGTAGAAATTGTTATGGTCTGCCCCAAATATTATGTTGAAAATAGAAAATTAATCGTCAATAAAATTAGTCATGAGGAAATTTATCGATAACTGTGAGTGAATTTGCTAGTCTGTTGGACTTAGGGTTTGAAGCACAAAATGCAAATGTGCACATTGACCTGGGATAGCTGATAGAGAATTATGAAAATTTAGATGCAAGACATAAAGATTCGTATATCATAGGAATAACATGTAGTTCTAGTCTAGATCGAGATCATAAGCCTCTTTATGATTATGATAATTTTGTGCAATGGGTTCAGGATAGTATTTCCTTGCTAGCATTTTGTTTAGGATTGGAAATTAACAAAGAAGTGAGTGCCAACATTCTTGAAATGATTTTTCATATTCATTATGACTCATAACCAGTAAGATATAATTTTATTGAGCACATTGTTCATTGCATGAAAGAACAATTACTAATGATTAAAAGAGGTTCACAAAATACATTTAGATTCACAACCTACTTGTGCTATCTTCTTTTAGCAAAGCAACGTGTAATATTGCAAACAAACAAGCTTCAAATTCAGGTCCATAATCCAATATATGAATGGACACCTGAGATAAGGATGAGTGATAAAAAAATAACTACAACCATTTTGTAGACTTATTTTTGGCACCATTGTATCATAAAGTTATAGGCACTCCAATGCCTAGATTGCCTGTGTCTTGTAGAGATTGCATTCAACTTAGAAGTGAAATACAATTGGCTTACTAGTACTTCATGGAAGACTACACTGTGTTAAGGTTTTATGGTTCAGTGGTAGAACCCTAAAAACTTCCAATACATATGACATAGGGTATTTTCATTGGATTATGTACGAAAGATGGAGAGAACCAATGTACTCTTTAATGGTCAGCAAAAGAAAATGACATTTCCTTCCTTATCTTTATCATTTGGGGGGTTCACATTTGAGAGAATAGGATTCAAAGTGGCACAATTTTTTTACAATTTTTCACTTTGATGTTGACAATCATTGGCAATATGATCCACTCAACATAATTGGAACAAAGCTTAGAGAGAATGAGAACTCTGTAAGCAAATGTCAACATGAGAGTATGTCATTAATAGAAAAATTTAAAAACATGGAGTCCTGGGATGAGGTCAAAAAAGAGATGGAGAAATACGTCACTGAAAATAATATTTCAATACAAGAATTTTCCTCACAAAATATAGCATTGCACAAACAAAAAGGAAAAGTGCATCCCAGGACATCCTACAATTTCTATCAGAAATTTTCTCAACCATCTAGAAAATCTATTCCAGCAGACCTAGCAGATCAATGTAAATATGGTAAACTGAAATTTTTGATTTTTGGGAAATGAGGAAGAATCTCGGCGAGCCAAACACCTCTACAAATATTTATGAAGTGGAAGAGTATCAAATATTTAGTGATTTGTGGAATAAGGAGCATCTAGCTAAAGCATATCATAACGATAATGATTGTGAAGATAATGAGTATAAGTGGGCTTCTGCGGATCCCACATCCACTGATTCCACTCCCAAAACTACTTTACTCTATTCAACTTTTAGTGGAGTCAATGTGTCCACAAAAGCAAATATACCAAAGGGACGGAGATTATAGAAAAAAAATGGGTTTTCTAGGTTGGGGTGGTCTAGGTTCCATAGGACAAGGGCCTTGGTTTCCACCTGTCACACCAGTTCCACTAAAACATGGTGAGTCACTAGTCATTGGAGTTGAATCATCAGGCTCATCACAAAAGGTGCTACTCAGTCTCATACCCTTGCACCTTCATTTTTTCTATATTCAAATCTAGTTCCACCTTTTCCAAGCACTCAAATTCAATCTGAATCAAGTGCCACTGCCACTAGTGAGGATGGCATGGGCAGTACTAGTGGTCTGAAAAGGACATTATGACTAGCATTGAAAATAGTTGATCTTAGAGATCAAGGCAGTGTAAAGAAGCAAAAGGTTATGACAACAATGTCAATGGTGAGTGCAATAATTGCCACACCTTCAGGACAAAAGCCTCATAACAGTCTAAAAACTCCACTTGCTAGTGACAATGGGACAAGATTAGGAATGGTTTCTAATCCTCATGATGCAATTATTATAACTGCAGGCATACATCACTGCAAGTTCTATTTCACCTTTCAAGCATTCAATTGTGTCAGCAAACCCATATTTTCATTACAATTATTTTGTAACTAGCTTTGAACAAAGAAAAAATAGGAATAGACAAAATACTAAGACATTGAAGAGGGATGTAGTTGTTGCAGCTCGTAATGTAGAACCTGCATCAAACGAGATATTTCCCATATCTGACCCAACTTAAGAAATGATGGAATTTATGGTTATTATGTCCCCACCTAGAGATAATAATCCACAAGAGAGTTAGTTAGATCCATCTCAATTTCATGTTAGCACCCTCCAAATGGATTTATCCAAAATTAAAAATGTGGACAAGATAAATTTGTCAAAAATGACCAAGCAAGTGGTCTACAGTTCAGTGATGAAGTTGGAGAGAGAGAAAGGAAAGCTTGTGGACAAAATAGAAAATTTATAGGAAGACCTGGAAAATGAAAAGGAAAATGAGAAAACAATAGATAAAAGGTGAAAGAATTAGAGAAAATGATAAAAAATTCTTCCTTTCAAGAAGCAATTGCACAACAAGAACATGTGGAGGCAAAACTAAAAATTATGAGGGAAAAATGGAAGAGAGCAATAACAAATTGAGCATGAAAAAGTATCTTCTCTACGTTTATACAAAATCATGGAGACTATAGCACAGACAAACAATAATTTAGATAAGGAATTGGAGAATGAGAGGGTAAAAGCAAAACAGTGGGAAGAGAAGGCAGAGAAAATAAGAAAACATTGTGAGCACTAGTTGTCGAAGTTAAGAGAAGAGCTCCAGAAAGAAAATAATACAATTAAAACTTATGAAAACAGCTTGAATGACAAAGCAAAAAATACAGTCAAGCAAATAAAATAAGATGTTTGGGGGAAAATAAAGGCGAGTGGTGATAGGTGTTGTGTGATTAGTTTGAATTGAATGAAAGTGTTAGAGATGTTTTTGGGAAGCTCAAAGAGTATGTCAAGAAGAACAAAAATCTTTATCAGAGAGAGAATATTGCAAAACAGATTTTGTAGAAAATCAACACAACCAGTGACCAGCATTTGGCAAGCAAGGGAATTCATAACCGCGTTCATGCAACAATAAAGATAACATTTGTCTTACAAAATAATCAAAAACTAAGGGAAGGAGAGGAAATTCTGGCCTTATATGGGAGAAAGCTCACCAAGATGAATAAAAAAACAACCAAAATGATAATTCTTGGTTTTTTGAATCCTGGTCCTAGTCCTACTAACTCGTTAATGAAATTCGTTGGAAGAGAATCTTACAAAAAAAGTTGGAGGATACAATGACGTCTGATTTAGGCAAGCTTCCTCAGGACATAACTCATGAAGGCATTGCAAATTGCACCAAACTAACAAAAAATTTGAATGTACTATTGGATGGAGCATTAATTTCAAGTCACTCTTCCAAGTATGGATGTCAGACGAGGTTGCAGGTCATTTACTATAACTTGACAAATATTGACCTTCCAAATGACGCAGAATAGAGCATCCTAAACAAACTGGTAGAATCATCTCATCAATCATAGTATGTGAAAGTACTTTCAATCATCTCTATATTTTATTTCTAATGGCTCTAATTGAGTTTAAAGTTTGAACTTTGTTTTTTGAACAGGATAAATGTAGCAGATGCTAATTTACTAAACTAGATTGTCAAATGCATAAATGTACAGTTGTAGAGAGGTTGTGATACTAATTTTGATGTTGAGTCTTCACATGAGCCAAATCGACCTAAAGATTTTGTTTCTCCCTTGTTTCTATAAAAGGGAATTCTAGGTCATTTGCTAAGGGTAATGAAATTGAAATTGGGTATTGAATTTTGCAAATAGAATCACATAGAGTTGTGTACTTACTACTACCAATGAATGAATTGTATCATATTTGTAAATAAATTAATGAGAATCTCAATGAATTGTATCATATGAATTTCTATATTTTCAAAAAAATAATGAAAATCTTCAAGAATTGTACCATATGAGTTGAATAATGCAAATGAAAATCAATATTAATTGTAGAATTGATGACATTATCAAGTGTATTCATGTTTTTGACATAGGAATATGTTATTATGCATGATTGATGAAGAGATAAAGACAATAGACTACAATAATAAGTTTAATAAATACCTAGGACTTGCTACTTTGACAACGGTTTAGGTTGCCACGTCATCTCTGTTAGAATAACTGAGAGGGGGGGTGGATCAGTGGCCTCAAAAATTAATCCAATAATCCAACCAAAACTTTATATCAAAAATATAATACCTCTAGTTATCTTCAGTCCTACAAGATGTATTCCTTTAAGTAATCTTATCAAATTTATATTGCTTGGTGAATATACTAATTATCTATTTCTAAGCTTTACCGAATAGCAACAATTGAACTTAGTGTTTACCAATCAATCTTGTTTTAGTAATGTGTAAAGCAAAACATCAGAGAAATGAACCATATACACATTTGACACATGGATTTTTAACGTGGAAACCCTGTCAAGGGAAAAACTACTTGGGACCAGTAACCCAAAATTTTGACTCTTCTGAAGTGAGCTCAATGAAGAGCCAACCTTGTTAAAGGTTACAAACACACTGTTAAGTGGGACCTTGTTAGAGGATTTAAAACCATTGGTTAGTCTTTTGACCTTGTGCATTCACTATGTTGTCAACAAGTAAAAACCTTTTGATACTCTTGAGTATCTCAATACATTAAGGACTGTTAAATCCCACTCGGTTAATACATTTTCTGAATCAATGGTTAAACTGAAATAGAAAATGATATGTTCATTAATACAACTTTACTTTGCAAGTTTTCAGATTTATTGTAAGTTCATAATACCTCTTCTTATCAATGCTCTCTTCAATTCCTTTTGCTCCCCTTCTTTCTTCTTGATGAATGTTGTTGCTTCTCTGTTGCTCGGTGTCTGCAGAATTCTTGGCTTTGTTCTTCAACCTATATGATCAGATCTGCACGAAGACTTCTATCTTCACTTGAATTATATACAACATTCATCTTTTTCATAATGAATTACGTGTCTCTTTATATAGACATGATTTCATTGTTTCATCTCTTTGGCTTTCTTGTTCTTGGCATAGATTCTTTCTTGATTCGGAAAATCTCACCATTCATTTGATTTAAAGCTTGCTTTAGTTTTATCCTGTATATTTCTCCTTGACAACTAGGAATAAAACTATCTTTAAATATTCAGTCCAACTAGTTGATAAAAACAAATTAATCAATCAGTTAACTCTATCTTTAGCTCCTACCAGCTAAGTGTTTTTTCATTTCCTAACTCCAGTTTTGATCGGTGATCAACTCATAGTTTTCTCGGTCATTGACTTGAGTTGTCCTCGGGCATCAACACTGTCCGTCGATGTTGTATGTCCTTTGGTCAACACTGTGAATCTACTCAGGGTTCACTTCAGTTATGCTTGGGGTTCTAGTGCTTGGCATATACTGTGACTACTCGGGGTTCTGGTGCTTGGTATACACTGTGACTGCTCGGGGTTCTCTGTCCGTCGGGGTGCACTGTTCGTCGATGTTTACTATCACTCAGTGTACACTGGATTTTATGTTTACTAATAAAATAAACTTTATCTTTTTAGTTTCTTGAAGTCTATGACATTATGTATATGACCAATCAGATTATATCAAGTTGACATCAATGATAATTTACAATACATTAACTGATTTAATGTCTTATATTTACTTTCTATAGTTCGGTGATCATCAACTTGTCACCTTCAAACATTCAAACAATTATAGTTCATCAATCTCTCCCTTTGGCATTGATGGCAACATACTATCAATTTAATATGAAATATGTAATGTAGAACATGTCATAACATACCAAACTTATTTTTATATAACCAATGTAAATATCTGACTCTCGGTAAGCTCTTCTAGCTTAGAATTGATTCTTGCATAGTGCTTTTCTTCATTCCCTTCATGGATAGATGTAGCAATTATGTCTCTTTTTTGTAGAATTTCTTCTCTGTTTACTGGATAGATATGTAGTGTGAACTATTCTCAAATTCTCTCCCTTTGATGGATGGTTGTTCCTTTGAATATTTCTCTCCCTTTGGTTGTTCCTCTCCCTGCTGGATATTTCTCTTTGGATGATCATGATAGATATTTTATATGGATATAATCTCTCCCTTTGAAAACAATGCCAAAAAAAAATATTTTTCTTTGAATTATCTCTTCTCATCAGTAATACAACTCTGTAGTAGCCAACAATTTCTCTAGTATTCGGTGTAGATAAGTACCTTTCTGTGTACTGATATATCGTTGCAGTCCATTTTTTTTCTTGCATCAACATGATTGATCTTCTGATAATGTGTAAGTTGATGCATCCCCCAAGTCAACTTAGTGACCAGTAGACAAGGGTCAGACCCCTAGTCTATTCCTCAGGTACTCAAATGTATCTTTTGGCAATGGCTTTGTGAATATGTTAGCTAATTTTTCTTTTGAATGTACATATTCTAGTATCACCTCTTTCTATTATACTTGTTCCCTCAAGTAATGATACTTTATTGATATATTCTCTATCTTAGCATGCATTACCGGATTCTTTGAGATATTGATAGCACTAGTATTATCACAATAGATAATTACTGGTTCAAGAATTTCCATATTCATACCTTTCAGTAATTGCTTGATCCATGCAATGTTAGAGAAATTTGCAATAACAGCCACATGTTCTACTTCTGCATTTGATTGAGATATACATCCTTTCTTTTTACTTATCCATGTGACAAGTCTGTCACCCATAAAGAATGCTCCTCATGTTGTGCTCTTTTTGTCATCTATGTTTCTAGCCAAATCAGTATCGGTATAAAATTGTATCTCAAATTTGCGTTCTTTACTATACCACAAGCCATAGTCTTTGGTATTCTTTAGATATCTCCGAATTATTTTCATAGCAGTCATGTGTTATTCCTTTGGATTAGTAGAGAATATTGCAACTATACCAACTACATGTGTTATATCTGGTCTAGTATGTACTACATACATTAGTTTTTCAATCATAGATCTGTATAAGGTCTGATTTACCTCAATTATCTTGTCCTCCTTTGTCAATTTGCATCTGGTTTCCATAGGTGTTCCAACTAGTTTGGAGTCCTCCATTTTGAATATCTTCATCACTTCTTTAATGTATTTGGATTGTGTGATGTAGATGCCTGCATCCTGTTGTAGAATCTATACACCAAGAAAAATTTTGATCTCTCCAAACATTGACATCTCAAACTCTTTTCTCATTTCATCAGAAAATTATTTTCATAACATATCATTACCTCCAAATATGATAACATCAAAAAATATCTTAGTAATATCTCCTTTCAAATACAAATTACTATTATCACTTGTTCTGAAAAATCCAATACTAATGAGATAAGAGTGAAGTCTTTCATACCATGCTCTCAGTGCTTTTTTCAATCCATACAAGGCTTTGTGTAGTCTACATACCATTTTCCTCTTGTTAGGATCAACAAACCCTTCAGGTTGTTCAATGTATACCTCTTCTTCTAGTATTCCATTTAGAAATGCAGATTTGACATCCATTTGGTATACCTTGAATCCTTTGAATGTAGTATAAGCAAGTAGAATCCTTACTCCTTCTAGTCTAGAAATAGGTGCAAAGATTTCTCCATAGTCAATACCTTCTTCTTGTGCATGCCCTTTGCATACCAGTCTTGCTTTGTTCCTTGTGACTTATCCATTCTCATTCAGTTTGTTTCTGAATATCCATTTGGTACCAATGACATTTTTGTCACTCGGTCTAGGTACTAATGTTCATGTCTTATTATTTTCAATTTCTTCAATCTCTTCATTCATTGCACTAACTCATTCCTAAGTCTCAAGTGTGGTATTAATAGATTTAGGCTCAAAATCACAAAACAAACATCTAGTGTTAAGTGACTTACTTCTTGTTCTCATTCCATCCTTTTTGTCTCCTATGATCTAGTTTTATGGATGGCATCTTCTAACATAATTGGAAATTATAGGTTCAGATATATGTTCATCATTCTAATCATCATTTTGACCTTCATCTTGGTCTTCATCACTCAGTTCAACATTGTGAGAATTTTCCTGATTTTCGGTGTGTGTAGCCTGATGCTCGGGTGTAGTGTTTTGTCGCTTGGTAGCGATACACTGTTTCTTGGGCAGAGTGCCAGGTTCTTTAATGTAGACAAATTTGTTGTAATCTTCTGGTTTCTTTCTGCTTTCCTCATCATTTTTCTCAGCAAATTCATCAACTTTAACATTTTCACTTTCAACAATTTTGTTAGAGGATTTGTTAAGGCATTTAAAAGCTTTGCTTTTGGTAGAATAACCTAGAAATATTCCTTCATCACTTTTGGATTCAAGCTTTCCATTTCTATCATCTTTCAATATATAACATTGACTTCCAAAAATTCTAAAGTAACTAACATTTGGTGTGTATCCATACCATAGATCATAAGGTTTCTTATTGGTGTCTTTCTTCAATTGAACTCGGTTCAGTGTATAAACAGAAATACTGACCACTTCTCTCCAGAATTTTTGCGTGATTCCTTTTTCAATCATCAGTGTTCTGGCACAATCGACAATTGATCTATTTCTTCTTTCATCAATCTCATTTTGTTGTAGTTATCTTGGTGCAAAAATATGTCTTGTAATTCCATTCTCATTACAAAAGTTAGTGAATTCATCAGAAATAAATTCTCCTCCTCTATTTGATCTTAGACATTTCAGTTCCTTTCCACTTTGTTTTTTAACTATGGCTTTATACCATTTGAACATCTTAAATGTTTCTGATTTCTCTTTTAAGAACATAACAGTCATCATTCTAGAATAATCATCAACAAATAGAATGAAGTATCTATCACCATAATAACTCTTTGTTCTCATTGGTCCACATAAGTTAGTATGGACTAACTCTAGAATATAATTAGATGTGTAGGTTTTTCTCTTGAAACTAGAATTTGTCATTTTTCCTTTCTGAAAATTCTTACACATGACGCGGTCAGGTTTTGACATGCTCAGTAAGCCTTTACTTCTCTTTTCTTGCTTATCCTAACCATGTTGTCAAAATTCACATGACATAACCTTTTATGCCAAGACCAAATGTCTTCATTTCTAGCCAATAAACAAGTGGTCTCAATATTATCAAGATAGAAGAGGTTACCTTTTGTTTGTTCACCAGTACTGATCAACCTTCCTATTTCATTATAGATCTTTGCCTTTTTAATCTCAAATGCAACTCGGTGACCTATGTTATTCAATTGTGAAATACTCAATATATTATAGTTAATTCCTTTCACCCAATATACATTTTCACATCTGATCATATTATTCAACATGACTGTTCCTTTTCCTTCAACTAGACAAGGTGGTTCATTACCCATCCTAACTGGTCCACCATTATAAAATTCAAAATTTTCAAACTTTTCCTTATCTCTAGTCATGTGGTGAGTACAGCCAGTATCAATAATCTAGAGATCATTTTTACTAACCTTGGATATGATTACAGTTTCAACATACCTTTCTTCTTCGTTTGAATCATCCTTCATAGCAATAAATACTACCTCAATATCTTCATCAGACTCAGTGTCAGTATTTTCAGCTTTGTTCTCAGCCAGATAACAAGCCTTCTTTCCTTTGTCCTTGTAGTCTCGTTTATCACTACTGTCAGATTGTTGGTTGCTTTGGTAATATTTCTCACCACTTTTATCAAACTTCTTTTCATAAGATCTATCATTGTTTCTTTCATCTTTTCTCTTATTAGGGCATCTAGCAACAAAGTGACCAATTTCTTTGCAATTAAAACATACCAAGGGTAATTTACCTTTGTATCTACCTTTGCCTCTTTACAATCTTCTATCCATTAGTGGTTCAATTTCATCAAGTTCTTATTCATCACTGTCACTTTCACTATCATTTCCCATAGTGTGTTTATGACTTGATTTACTTATTTTCAGAGAAGATTTGAGTGCAGACTCAATAGATGGTAAGACACTGTTGTCATAGTTATTCATCTCAAATGAAATAATTCTACCAATAAAACTATAAAGAGTAACATTGTTATTTTCTACTGCTCTCATTTCTTGAATTACAGATACTCTAATAGCATAAACAGGCAATAAGGTTCTTAGTATTTTACTTACCACTGTTTCTTGTTCAAGTACACCTACTACTCCTCAGATAGCATTAAAAACCTCTTTGATTCTTCTACTGTACTGAGTGATGTTCTCTCCTTTCATTCTAAGGTCATCAAACTTTCCTCTTAGGCTTTCAGCTTTAGCCCTCAGCACATTTTTATCTCCTCCATGTACTAGCTTGAGTTTGTCCCACATTTGCTTTTCAATGGTGCATGATTTGACATCTTCAAACTCAGCATCAAAGAGTGAAGAAGCAATTTCTATCATCTTAGAATTATGTTCATGTTTCTCTCTCAATTGATCAACTGTCGGAGGTCCAGTAGGTAAAATAAATTTAGTATCTTAGTACTGTGTGACATCATTTCCAATACATGATAGGTGGAGTCTTATCCTGCTTTGCCATGATGCAAAGTTGTCTTTTTTCAAATTAGGCACATCCCTTTTCCTCATCTTGGCATCTTTAGCTTGAGTCTTGAAACTCTCTTCCAAGCACACTAGCTCTGATACCAATTATTAGAATAACTGAGATGGGGGGTGAATCAGTGGCCTCAAAAATTAATCCAATAATCCAACCAAAACTTTATATCAGAAATATAATACCTCTAGTTATCTTCATTCCTACAAGATGTATGCCTTTAAGTAATCTTATCAAATTTATATTGCTCGGTGAATATATTGATTATCTGTTTCTAAGCTTTACCGAATAGCAGCAATTGAACTTAGTGTTTACCGATCAATCTTGTTTTAGTAATGTGTAAAGAAAAACATCAAAGCAATGAACCATATACACATTTGACACATGCATTTTTAATGTGGAAACCCTGTTAATGGAAAAACCACTTGGGACTGGTAACCCAAAATTTTCACTCTTCTAAAGTGAGCTCGGTGAAGAGCCAACATTGTTAAAGGTTACAAACACACTGTTAAGTGCGACCTTGTTAGAGGATTTAAAACCATTGGTTATTCTTTTGACCTTGTGCATTCACTATATTGTCAACAACTAAAAACCTTTTGATACTCTTTAGTATCTCAATACATTAAGGATTGTTAAATCCCACTTAGTTAAGAGATTTTTTGAATCAATGGTTAAACTGAAACAATAAATGATATGTTCATTAATACAACTTTACTTTGTAGAATTTTAGATCTATTGTAAGTTCATAATACCTCTAATGATCAATGCTCTCTTCAATTCCTTTTTCTCCCCTTATTTCTACTCGATGAATGTTGTTGCTTCTTTGTTGCTCAGTGTCTGCAGAATTCTTGGCTCTGTTCTTCAGCCTTTATGATTAGATCTACATGAAGACTTCTATCTTCACCAAAATTTTATTCACAATTCCTCTTTTTCATAATGAATTGATTGTCTCTTTATATAGACATGATTTCACTGTTTCAACTCTTTGTTTTTCTTGTTCTTGGCGTAGATTCTTTCTTGATTTCGCAAATCTTTCCATGCATTTACTTTAAAGCTTTCTTTAGTTTTATCCCTTAGATTTCTCCTTGACAACTAGGAATAAAAATAGCTTTAAATATTCAGTTCAACTGGTCAATAAAAACAAATTAATCAATCAGTTAACTCTATCTTTAGCTCCTGTCAGCTAAGTCTTTTGTCGTTGCCTAACTCCAGTTCTGATCAGTGATCAACTCTTACTTTTCTCGGTCATTGACTCCAGTTGTCCTCGGGCATCAACATTGTCCATCAGTGTTGTCTGTCCATTGGTCAACACTGTGAATCTGCTTAGGGCTCACTTCAGTTATGCTCAGGGATCTGGTGCTCGATATACACTATGATTTCTCAGGGTTCTCTGTTGATCGGGGTGCATTGTCCATTGGTGTTTGCTGTCACTCAATGTACACTGGCTTTTTATGTTTACCGATAACATAAAATTTATCTTTTTAGTTTCTTGAATTCTATGACATTATGTATATGACCAATCAGATTATATCAAGTTGACATCAATGACAATACAATACATTAACTGATTTAATGTTTTGCATTTACTTTCTACAGCTTGGTGATCATCAACTTGTCATCTAATTCAAACATTCAATCAGTTATAGTTCATCAATATCATAATCAGGATCCTCAGATTCCTTGCCATCAACTTCATAGCTTCCTTAGTTCTTCTCTTTGTTTTCTTCACTCTGCATACCTCCACTTAATTTCATCTCAAGTTCAACACTACCAGTACCAATACATGAGTCGCTGACATCATTATTTTTGGCACTCCCACTTTGGTTTGAAATAAGGTAACAATAGGTTTTGAAGGGGCCACAAAACCCTATACAAAAAGGGAACTTAAGATAGAGCAATAAGAATTCCGATAACACAACAGACTAGCTAGAACAAGAGGCCTAATAGACACATACTCAACAAAAACTCATATGAAACACTCCCAAGCCACAATAAAGTATAAATCATTGGAGAGCATTAGCGGTAAAAGAGAGAGCTAACCTTTTGACCCCTTCCTATGGGACCGAAGGGTCATGTCAAAAGAAGAAGAGGATCTTTTAACATTTTTTCCTTTAACCGTAACCCAGACATCTTCAACTCTAGCAGTCTCATCCTGCCAACACTTCAAAGCTGAAGAACCAACACCCAGAAAAGGAATAAAAACTTCTAGTGACACATCCAACACAGGCCAACTTTATCCCCATCCATAGGATTTTTAATTAATGGTTCTACCAAACCAGAGAAAGTAGGAGTCAGAACACTAGTAGGACCAGTCGAACCAACACCCATAGTTCCACCAGCAACCAATAGAGAAAGAACATGTTTAGCTCCAGTAGACACAGAACCACCAATACACCCACTAGCAACAGTAGCCAATGGGGAGGGAACAAAAATAACACCAGCAGACACAATTTCAAAACCACAAGCTACTATAGACCCAACAGGGGTAGCAGGAGGAAAATCCTTCTTCCTAGACTGAGAGGAACTTTTGAGAACTATATAATGTTGGGTAGAGACACCCTTCCACCAAGAGGGAGAAGTTTTATTTTTCTTAAAATTCAAGTCATAATGTGCTGAAATGTGGCCAGTCTTAAAACATTTATGACATCTAAAGGGAATGCCCTCATAGTCAAGTTGTTGGATCCAAGATCATAAGGTTGATTCAATTTTTATTTCAGCTGGGAGACCCTTTGAGGTGTCAAGTTCAACTAAAATTTGAGAAAAAGTGGAATGAAGTATATTGTAGGACTCATGATCCAACAACAAAAGTCCCCCAAAGCCTCACCCACTTCCTCAAGAATGAAATCATGAAGAACCAGCACCCAGCAAAGGAGTAGAAACTTCTAGTGACACATCCAACACAGACCAACTTTAGCCCCATCGGATTTTTAATTAATGGCTTTTCCAAACTAGATAAAGTAGGAGCCAGAACACTAGTAGGACCAGTCGAACCAACACCCATAGTTCCACCAACAACCAATAGAGAATGAATAGGTTCAGCTCCAGTAGATACAGACCAACCAGTAGACCCACCAGCAACAGTAGCCAACGAGGAGGGAAAAAAAATAACACCGGTAGACACAGAGTTAAAATCAGAAGCTACTATAGACCCAATAGGGGCAGAATGAGGCAAATCCTTCTTCCCAAACAGAGAGAAACTTTTGAGAACTATATAATGTTGGGTAGAGACACCCTTCCACCAAGAGGGAGAAGTTTTATTTTTCTTAAAATCTAAGTCACAATGTGCTGAAATGTGGCCAGTCTTAAAAAATTTATGACATCTAAAGGGAATGCCCTCATAGTCAAGTTGTTGGATCCAAGATCCTAAGGTTGATTCAATTTTGATTTCAGCTGGGAGACACTTCGAGGTGTCAAGTTCAACTAAAATTTGAGCAAATGTGGAATGAAGTATATTGTAGGACTCATGATCCAACAACAAAAGTCCCTTAAAGCCTCACCCACTTCCTCAAGAATGAAATCATGCTTGAGATGAAGAGGGAGGTTAGGGATTCTAACCCATATAGGGATCTTAATGAAGACTTCAAATGAAGGATTAAAATCTGGGTGCCAAGGCTTTACCATAAGCATAAATTTATCATCCTTCCAGTAAAAGAAGTGATCACATAGGATCTTGGTTCTATCATCAGCAACATCAAAATTTGCAATGAAAAACCCCTTTTCCATAGGAAAGATGTGAACAATACCTGATAGCAATGGTTCCCATTTAGGAGTGACCCATTCATGTAAAAGGGGAAGGCTAGGCCAGAATCCCCTAAATCAGAAAATCAGTCCATGAGCTTTAAAAATATCAGTAATGTTCTAGAAATCCCCTTCAGCCGCAGACAAAAGCTTGACCAAGAGATATCCACACACAAGAACTAGATTAGAAACCCTAGCTCCATTCTCAACCATAGTTTTCTTAGACATGATCTTAGCAAAAGACTCCCTCAGAACCTCTAAGGACTTAGAAATAAGACCAGAAGCCCAGAAAGCTAAAGAGTCTGCCTCCAAAACCCTAACCGTCGACGCAGCAGGCACATCCCCAGATAGGGTAGGGAAGACAGGAGGAGAAGGCAACACTTTCATAGACTGCAATGGTGGAGAAGGCCTCTTAGGAGAATTAGGACTCATCCCCAAAATGTCTGCATCAATACCCTATGTGGGGGTAGTGCAAGCCAAAAAGGTTGTGCATGCACGGGGAGAGGTGGCTGCAATCCACAACATGAACCCACTTTGGTTTGAAATGTTTCCCAACCCTCTTCTTTGACATTTCTTCCTCCAAAATTTCAATCCCTATCATAAGGAAAAGTATGGACATCATACCTGGATGTATAGAGCCTCAAGTAATTTTCCAAATTCTTGTCTAGTTTGTTTCTTATCTTTGACTTTAGGAACCCCAAAGCACTAAAAACTCTCTCATCCTCCACCGACCCCAATATCATGGTCAGACATAAATCAGCAAGCTTGAAAATTTTTGATATTGAATCAATCAACATTTTGCTCTGAGATAGATTTTTCCAAAGCCTTGTTACCGATCCATCTTCATGGGGATTTTGCATAATTTTATATTTTTCCCTCATTGTCTGTGAAAAAGGGCCTAATTTCTCTCTCAAACAAGATTCATCTAAAATTCCATTTAAAGTTACTCCATTAAATTCTTTGGTTTCACAAAAATGATCTATCAAAGTTAGTAGTTTAGTTTGAAAATCTTTCGAATCGTTGACAATCCAATATTGAGAAAATTCAATAGCCATGGATTCAATTAGTTTGATTGGAGGGAATCTTTATCTAATCTGTGAGTAAATATCATAGGCAATGCACTTCATAGAAGCACTTACAGACTCAATGATCTTGCTAAAGTCTTCCCTTGTAATAGTTGATAGTCGCTTCTTGGGGTTCTTTCCTGGATCCTCGTACTTGAGCCTGGTAAAGTAGTGCATTGGTATCTCAACTTTGTGTACTTTTGTACATAACTCCCCATTTGCACTAATCTTAAAAAAATTATTAGGATTGTCCAAATATGTGATTCTCAGTCAGTTGGAAAATTTTACATCATCACATAATCAATAGAGATTATCGAGCGTCACGCGTGGCAATTTACGCAGCACACCATATTCTGCAATATACATAGCTCTTTTTTGGGCCTTATTTATTATATTCCTCATTTCCTCTAGCATGGGGAGAAGACCTACTAATGTTAAGAGTGTCTCTATATTACTTAACCTTCACAACAACTCAGGAAATTTTGGTAGCTCTGCTATGTCACGACTTGAGTTCATTAGACCAAGCAATGATGGATATTCTGAAAAAACTCAATGAGTTGGTCCATCCAAAGAGACCCATCTGGTATCATTATCCTTAAGAAGCTTGTTCCCATCGGCCAGTCCTTCAAAAAAATGTTGAAATTCCCTGAATCATTTCAGACTTTGACATAAGTGTTGGTAGATCTCTTTGATTAAAAATTCACTTTTTGTACTGGAGCATACTTGCTGACAACTCAAAAAGCTAGATTCATTCTGTGGGCCATGTAGTGAATGCCAGTAATGTAGGGTGCACAAGAAATTTCTATTTTGGTGCAAAGACTGTTCTTGTGGCCTTGCAATACTGAAGCTCCATGTGCTCCAACACACACCAAAGTTTATGCAATCATCATGTCATCTATAACTCCATATTTAATTAGAGAATTCTTTACTAGTTCAAATATTTTTTCTATTGTCGCATTATCCTTCATTTTAGCAACAGTTAGTAGATGAGGTTGGGGGACAAAATTGTGTACAGTATAAACATGCATGCATACCTAGGAAGTATTATCTACTGTTGTAACTTCGTCTAAACACAATGCAATAAATTTTGACTCTTTAATTTTTGTCTTTAGATCTTCTTTTTCAACCTCAGCAAGACAACTTGCCCAATCCCATCTGATGTTTACTGACCAGTGACTATTAGGATAGTTATGAAATTTGAAAAAGTGTAATAAAGCACTCAATTATGGGTAGTCTTTCATAGCACACCCTCTTCTCAAATTATAAGAGACAACGCTTAACTGAACAACTTTTCCCATTTGTTCTACTTCTATTTCTTTTCCAAAAAAAGCTTCAATGGAGCCTTTAACTTCAGCAGGCTTCGTCTGTATATTCTTCTAAAATTCAAATAATTATGCATTCCTAACATGCTGAGATTCCTCCATTGTTTTCCATCTTATCACTTATTTTTCAAATCCATCTATGGTTTTCTTTTCGTAAACTTTACCCATATGCTTCTCTATGGTGTCAATTTTTAGCTGCAACCTCTTTTCCTTTTTATTTATTGTGGTGCAAATCTTACATCTGCATTCTACCGGAGGCTCTCCTTCAATTGGATTATCCGCTGGTCCAATGAATGGATACTTTGACGCCCATTCTATTTGAAAATTCCTCGACAAATCCCACTTTCGATCAGTTTTTGATTCTCTATCCTTTTTTGAATTGTATTTTATTTTCTTCTACCATGTTCCAACATAATCTTTGGCATTCTCAGTCTCACCCAAGTCGATTATATCATTCTGGCTACTTTGGGTATTTACTTGAAATTTTCTTCAAGTTCATCATGATTTGAGATATTAGGTTCACTGCCTTCTTCAATATGCCATGTAGGTTGTGAATCTTGTAAATCTACTTGTGATAAAGTAGCATCCTGATTTTGGCCATAAACGTTTCCACCAACAAATTACGATGATAAGATTTTGCATTTTGCTGGCCTCTCTTGGCTTTCCCTACATGAAGGAGCCTTACTTACCCTTATTCTTGTTTGGCATCTCCAATGAAATAAAGGCTGCCAAAAAAATATTAACTTGTTGAAGAAGTGACAATAGACTATAATATATTTAAATACGATTCATTGGCCCTACGGTCTACAATATAAAATCTAGATGTCATCATTTTTGAGGTCTCCCGGGTGACCACTGACCACTAACTTGTCCCCACTAAATAAGAATGAGCTCAAAATTGCAGAGTCGCAGACAGATAGAAGTGAAACCTCAGATGAATTCAGAATAATATAATATTAAGTACACTTCAAAAATTAATCACCTACCTTTTCCTCAATTGCATTCGCCAATGCACTCAATAGTTTGAAACTTTGCTATCAATCAAAATTGAGATATCATAACCAACCGAACCAAATTGTGTACAATAACACTGATCTATGAATGTATTTATATCAATCCTTTTTGGTGAATTCGACAGGAATCTTATATGGTACTAGGTATACAAATATTTGGCGAAGCCCGTATACTTATAACATGTCTTATGTAATTTCTGAGGTGATTATGGGTCGTCCATTACTATGATTAATAGAGTTGGTGAAAATGATGTTGGTTTGAGACACGTGCCTTTAAAATGCTAAGCAAATTCAGGGCCTCCTCTAAATATATGTTTATAACACCATTGGTGAATATAGGTCATCGATTAAGACAAGCTTTGAAAATTGTAGGCAAAAATTTTCAATTTACCATGTCCAAAAATTAGATTCGATTAGCGATATTGTGAAAGAAAAGGAGAAAATTACATAAACCGATGGGCAATGGGCCGGGGCATTCGAACCAATATTTATAAAGTTTAGGTGACATAGCCGGTCCAATATACACATTATTCACCAAATCTTGGATCGCTCACTTGAGATTTTCACCACTAAAATTATCCCTGCATTAAATGTCCTTGTCTAGGGGAAGAGCACCAGTACCCGCACACCCTAACTTCGCGCACCTATAGAACCTAAACTATATGTCAAATTTTGACAAAAAAAAAATTGTTGTCTCTATATGTCAGTTAAGTGCTAAAAGCTAAGGTTTCAGCTTCTGGGTATTCACAGATCTTTCTCTAGAGATCATCGAATGCCAAAGGGTCAACAAGTGGTCATTTCAAAGTGTCGCCTGATACCCAATCAAAGATGCACCAATAGTCATTCACTCAATAATGCCAATACTTATGGCCAAATGTCCCAGTACTCATACACAAATGTCCCAATAATGGTGCACAAATAGGCCAATTACCAAGAGCTAAAAAATGATCAGCTATTGATGCATGTGTGATCAGCTATTGGTACATGAGTGATATTTTAGGCTCTTTTCATATTAGAAATTGGGGGGTCATCATGACAAAAACATAATGGTTATTGGACCCCCTATCGGTTATTGGTGTTCTTCCCCTAGTATAAGAAAAAGATGGTATTTAATACTATTAATTTTATCACCCAAGGGTGTGTGTGTGTGTGTGTGTGTGTTTCCACGTAGTAAATTAAAATTTTGTTAGATGATTGTAGTTTCACTATATGAACACATTAAATTTCCTTGTCTAGTATAAGAAAAAGATGGCATTTAATACTATAAATTTTATCACCCAAGGGTAAGAGGTGTCAAGTGTTGGGGAAGTGCTATGTTTTGTTGAAAACTTACGTTATAAATTTTACCTTGTATTCGAATAGTTCTTTTATGACCATATTGAAGAGTCAAACAACATATAGTAGTACTGTCATGAATAAATAAACCATATTTTTAATATAATAAATTTGTTTATTATAATACACTTTGAGTAGAGTGATTCCACGGGTGTATTCATTGTCAATTAACTATATTCTCAAGATTGTATGGTTATTATAATTCATCAATAGCTAGGGGGTATCTAGGGTGTACATAACTTATGTATGTGATGGTAATTACAAACCCTTGGTTTAAGAATTTGGTTATGGTACTATTGTACATGTCATTATTTGTCACTCTCTTTGAAGGGTCAAATGAGGAAGGGGCCATGTAGTTTGTGGTTAGAGGTAAAATACTTGGATGATCCTCTCCCTTCTCATAGTCATTATAAAAACCACATTTATTGCACTTGGAAAGATGATCAAGATAATGGATCTTACAATATTATACTAAATTGAAAGTTTAAGTTTATATGAATAATTTTCACTTATACTTTGTAAGGCAACAATCCTAATGTTATACTGTTTCATCCTCAAACAAGAAAAATGTTGATCCATGCTAGTTTTTAAATTTAAAGAATATTTTTAACTAAGTTGATAAATTTCATAGTTTAGTTTCTATTATTTCAAAATAAAATATCCTTTTACAAAAACAATAAGGTTCTTTCTTCAAAATCATTAACTGTGTTTATTAGTTTTTAATATTAAAAATTGTCTATCTTTCCAATTCTTCATAGCTTGTTATTTTTCCATGTTGCTTTATCTCTTGTCTCAAATAAAAGCATGAGAGGTTAGACTATGATTCTTCATTATCTCACCTCATAAATCATAACAACTTCCCGGAATATATCACTCATCTTTTTTTTTATTAAAATTTTCATTTGTTAGTATTCTTAATCTCAAACTACAAATTAGAGGTTTGGTACTAGCTATTCAATAGAGATACCTTATAGTCATTAGGTGCCTCCAAATATAGGTTAGTGGTTAATGTTCAGTATTGTTTTATTGTCTAGTTGTGGATTTGTTATCATCTTGTTAGCATTTAATCATTTGTATTGGTTTCTAGTCTATTGTTTAATAATTGTTAGTTCAGAGCTTGTTCAAGTTTGCATTTTATCATTACAACTTTCCTCTATTGTTTCTTTAAAATCATCAATTTAAATCATTCCTTAGATTGTATACTTCATTATTTTTTCGGTGTTCTCATTCACTTTCAATGTCTTATCAAACTTGCATTAACATTTTTCAATACATACTAAGAGAACATTCAATGGCTTCTTGTTTAGTGTGCTTCCAAGTCTTGGATTATGACCCTAGCATTTTATTCAAATAATTATTTTAAATCATTTCAATAATTTATCGACTTGCTTTTATCCTTGTTTGCATTCATTTAAAGTGTGATTTCAAGTCCCTTTTTTTATTTTGCATATTTATAATTTTTGTGTGCCAACTTTGATAACTTCCACATTGTTGGTCTTATAGTTTCTAGCTTACTCAAAAAGAATGATTTAATATTGTTTAAAGAATTTTTAAAGTGAAGTTTGATATATTTTTTTAACTTATCATTAACTATATATACTTTAGACATTTATTGCATGTGTAAGTGTGTTTCTTAGACTAATTAACATACTTACACTTTACAAATAAATAGAAAAGAAGATAAGCTTAGTAAACAATAATGACTTGGTCTTGTGTTTTTTTTTTTTTAAAATCCACAATTACTTTCAATCTTGACTTTCTAGCAAAGTACATTAGCTCATCAAGGCACACACATTTACCTTACCCTTTTATTACTGAGGCTTGGTTATCCTCACACACTTGAGTAAACAATAGTCCTTGCCATCCTTTCACTCTATGTTATCATGGATGATATTTTTGAGATAAGACTAGTCTCATAGGATTCAAGGGATGCTCCTCATATCCCCAAACTCACAGGATTCAAGGAATCACTTAAGTGGAGAAACAAGATCTTAAAATTTTTCAAAATGGGTGTGAATGTCAACTATATACATTGGCTTGTGTTTACAACAACTCCCTCCTATGGGAGATAAAGCTACAAATATTTAGACAAGGAGGAGGCTTGATAACATAAAATAACATGCAAACAACATCTCGCAAAAAGGGACAATGGAGGTGAGAGGCGGGAAGTCGAGAGCTAGGGTTTCTATTGTAACCACCTAGATTTGGTCTACTATGACCATAGACCCTATTTTCCCTAAGTGTGATCATACCCTCGGTTATGTCCAAATGACTCTGTTACTGCTTGGCATAATTCTTTGAATCAATTTAATGTCCTAGGCGATTTTTATCACTAAATTATATTAACTATTATAGCCATATAATTCAAATCAAATTCAAATATGGTTGTAGTATTTAATTATAAAGGAATTAAATAAACCCCTAAATCAATTGTCCACTTGCAAATTACTCATTCCCTTAGCCTAATTAATTTAATTAAATTGGCTATAGTCCCCTTAATTATTAAAAAGCAATAAATGGCTTAAATAATTAATTCCTATATTTTAAATGAATTAAATAAGTTTAATTCATTTCATTTATATTTCCCTAAACCCCAACCTAACCTATCTCAACCACTTTTACCTTGGGTTCTAACCCATCTCAACCTATTCCCCCCATGCTAATCTAATCCTAATTCTAATTCTATCCTAACCCCCCCTCCTAATGTTGTCACATTCCATTAAGGAATGATTAACAGGTCAACCCACTTGGGAAAGTCAACTTTCTCAAGCATGACTTCTCTAAGGACCAACTTTCCAAGTTGAGCCTTACTCCCTCCCATGCCTCTTAAATGAATTTCATTAATGACCCATTAATGGATATTCCCTCTTGCCCATCCCTCATTAATGCCCAAGGAATTAATGGATCTTACACTTCATTAATGACCTTAGGGGCTCCATTAATGAACCTTGTCTCCCCTCTCTCTCTCTCCCTTTCCTCTATAAATTCAAGGGATTTGGAGCTCATAAAAAGCCTCAATTTTGAATAGTAGTGTTGTTATGCCAAGGTTTTGAAGGAATCTCAAAGCATTGTTATGCTACCCATTCCTTCATAGATTCATGCACACTCCATTAATTACTTTCTTACATGGTTATAATGCCCATTTTAGACTAATATGCATGCTTAAATAGTCAAATAGTTTTTTTTAAACTTGAATCTTTCATGCTAGGTTGTTTATGTCACTGGTATTAGCATAATCTGAGGGTTGTTATGTTATTTTCCACACTCATCCTAGTTAGAAAGCAATAGGTTGATGTTAGGGTTTTATATGCTCATCAACCCTTGTTTCTCACTAATAGAATGACTTATTGTAGTGTTGTGTCGCAGGTAACAGGTGGACAAATACACACACACATTTCTTGCGCCCACCGTGAGGCATGATTTCCAACTTGGCCTCATTTTGAACCTATTTTTCACTAATTTGCATGCACAGGATTCTGTTATAGGGTCATTTTTGGTCATTCTGGATCGCATCTTGGATACGCCCTCGCACCGCAGAAAATGAGGCTTGCATCCAGGATTTCCCAGATCATTTTCAATTTAGGCTCGCATCTGGGGATCATATTGTCACATCTGGTAAGAAAGGTCACATACGGTATACTGTATCGAATTCAGTTATTTTAGGCTCGCATCTGGTTATAAAATTTGCACACTTCATTTGCCTAACTCTAACATCTTGACCAATTGTGTTTTTGATATTTTGCAACCTAACAATTGTTTGCAGGTTGTTATTGAAGGTTTTTCGTGGGAGTTGAAATAATGGATACTAACTCGGTTTTTCAGGTTGCCAACCCCCATCTTGACCTCTATTTACAAGATTTCAACATTAAGATACATTTTCCAATCTATCACTAAACTGACTAGAGGACTATGCTCTTTTCCTTTTAAGGAAAATCAGAAACTCACACATCAGTTTATGGGTTGAACGGAATTTGGAGTTAACTGAACAAGAAATCACATTGTATAATTTTTTTGGATCAGTAAATGAACAACACAAATCACTAAATCTTGTGGTTCAAAGAACAATTTCAACTGTTTAATTCATTTTTGGGACACAAAAATTGAACAAGCAAACTCATTAAACATTGTGGCTAATTAAACAAGGCAAATCTACTTTCAAGCATCTTGTTTTCATTAAAATAGGAACATCTAAATCAGGCACAACATTGCTTGAGGGAAAGAACCACTTTKCTTGACTTTGTTTTGGGAGAAAATGACTTAGATTAGGAGAGTATGCTCTTCTTCTTCGGAAGAATCAGAAATCCAGACATCCAAAGCTCACCAATCTTTTGTACGCATATTTAATAGTATAGGGCCTGTCAGTTGAGAAAAAAATCTCCCGGGAACGACCCAAGTGAGGACAGGTTTTACGCCAACCCTTCCAACTCACTATAAATAGTTGCTTCCTCGTAGGCTAAAGCCTCAGAAGACGGAGCCAGTTTTGTTAATTCCTATATTTTAAATGAATTAAATAAGTTTAATTTATTTCATTTATATTCCCCTAAACCCCAACCTAACCTATCTCAACCACTCCTACCATGGGTTCTAACCCATCTCAACCTATTCCCCCCATGCTAATCTAATCCTAATTATAATTCTATCCTAACCCCCCTCCTAATGTTGTCACATTCCATTAATGAATGATTAACAGCTCATCCCACTTGCGAAAGTCAACTTTCTCAAGCATGACTTCTCTAAGGACCAACTTGCCTAGTTGATCATTACTCCCTCCCATGCCTCTTAAATGAATTTCATTAATGACCCATTAATGGATATTCCCTCTTGCCCATCCCTCATTAATTTCCAAGCCATTAATGGCTCTTACACTTCATTAATGACCTTAGGGGCTCCATTAATGAACCTTGTCTCCCCTCTCTCTCTCTCCCTTTCCTCTATAAATTGAAGGGATTTGGAGCTCATAAAAAGCCTCAATTTTGAATAGTAGTGTTGTTATGCCAAGGTTTTGAAGGAATCTCAAAGCATTGTTATGCTACCCATTCCTTCATAGCTTCATGCACACTCCATTAATTACTTTCTTACATGGTTATAATGCCCATTTTAGACTAATATGCATGCTTAAATAGTCAAATAGTTTGTTTTAAACTTGAATCTTTCATGCTAGGTTGTTTTTGTCACTGGTATTAGCATAATCTGAGGGCTATTATGTTATTTGCTACACTCATCCTAGTTAGAAAGCAATAGGTCGATGTTAGGGTTTTATATGCTCATCAACCCTTGTTTCTCACTAACAGAATGACTTATTGAAGTGTTGTGTCATAGGTAACAGGTGCACAAATATACACACATTTCTGGCGCCCACCGTGGGGCACGATTTCCAATTTGGCCTCATTTTGAACCTATTTTTCACTAATTTGCATGCACAGGATTCTATTGCAGGGTCATTTATGGTCATTCTGGATCGCATTTGGGATACGCCCTCGCACCACAGAAAATGAGGCTTGCATGCAGGATTTCCTGAATCATTTTCAATTTAGGCTCGCATCTGGGGAGCATGTTGTCGCATCTGGTAAGAAAGGTCACATACGGTATACTGTATCACATTCAGTTATTTTAGGCTTGCATCTGGTTAGAAAATTTGCACACTTCGTTTGCCTAACTCTAACATCTTGACCAGTTGTGTTTTTGAGATTTTGCAGCCTAACAATTGTTTTTAGGTTGTTATTGAAGGTTTTTCATGGGAGTTGAAATAATAGATACTAACTCAGTTTTTTAGGTTGCCAACCCCCATCTTGACCTCTATTTACAAGCTTTCAACATTAAGATACATTTTCCAATCTATCACTAAATTGACTAGAGGACTATGCCCTTTTCCTTTTAAGGAAAATTAGAAACTCACACATCAGTTTATGGGTTGAACGGAATTTGGAGTTAACTGAACAAGCAATCACATCGTATAATTCTTTTGGATCAGAAAATGAACTACACAAATCACTAAATCTTGTGGTTCAAAAAACAAGTTCAACCATTTAATTCATTTTTGGGACACAAAAATTGAACAAGCAAACTCATTAAACATTGTGGCTAATTGAACAAGGCAAATCTACTTTCAAGCATCTTGTTTTCATTAAAATAGGAACATATAAATCAGGCACAACATTGTTTGAGGGAAAGAACCACTTTTCTTGACTTTATTTTGGGAGAAAACGGCTTAGATTAGGAGAGTATGCTCTTCTTCTTCGGAAGAATCAGAAATACAAACATCCAAAGCTCGCCAATCCTTTGTATGCATATTTAATAGTAGAGGGCCTGCCGATTGAGAAAAAAATCTCCCGGGAATGACCCAAGTGAGGACAGTTTTTATGTCAACCCTTCCAACTCACTATAAATAGTTGCTTCCTCATAGGCTAAAGCCTCGAAAGACGGAGCCGGTTTTGTTCATAGAATTTTGACATCATTCCTTGAACATGCTTGGGTATATGTAGAGCGGAGCTGCTTGAATCTTGCTTGCAAGACTACATATATTCAGGTACTCATAGGGCTTTACGTCTCAATTTTTCCTTGTGCAATTCTATGGGGGACGGTTTCAAACGGATTGCCCAATAATCTACAGCAATTTCAACTAAAAGAATTCCTGATTCACCCCCGAAAGGGTGATAATCTTTGTGCAAGGCAAAAAGTAATTGCCCCAAGACACTCATCATATCGTGCCCTCACTTGCGTTTGGAGTTGGATAATACAACATCATGACTAGAGCCATTGCGTGCTTGGTGATGGTTTTATTCTGATTAGCATTTGAGTGTGTACCTAAGTCAATGAGAAAAGATTTTCATCCTCCAGCTAGAGAATAGGAAAAAGATGAGTGTCTGTTTCACCCTCCTAACAATGCAAATCTGTTTGTCATGTTTGCAAAATCATTAAAAAGATAAAATATTCAAAAAAAACAACAACATTCAATCCTGGATCAACGCATGTGTTTTTCACTCTCCAACAGGTCTCAGAAATCAAACTGCAATCAGACAAACTTCACACATTTCCAAAACAAACTTTTCAGAACTGATCAAAACTGACAGAGGCATCATAAAATTGCATCTTGTATGCCTTGTATCGCATCTAATATTTAGGATCACATCTGGTATACTACCTCGCATCTGGTTAACACATAGTCCCATCTAGTATTTAGGCTCGCATCTGGTGTCATTAGAGGCTCGCATCTGGGAGCTCGCATCTAGAACAGTGGGTACTTGCAGAGGTATTTCTTAGAAATTTTTGGCTGATTTAGGTACCCTTTTGGCTCTTTAGTCTGTCCCTATTGTCTTTTCTAGTCTCCCTACTGTCGTATCAGAACACTTTTTCAAACGTCTACCTTGCATGCTTAGTCAGTCTTTCATGATCGGTTCAATACGTGTGGTCTACCTGCTTTGTACCAACAACTTGGTTCCCAGCTTATAATCAGGGCAATCTAACCCTCTGATGCTAGAATCATCTACGTCCACCAATAACAAATAGTTACTCTTACCTAGACGCACCCACTTGAACAGTTTGAAACTCTCACTTGCACTATTGGGAAACATTGACAAAATTGAGAAACAACTTCATGGTTAACACAAGACGCAACAAGTACACGTCTAAAGGATTGAAAGTGCCTCCTAAAACACCACACTTTCAAGGGGAAACATCTTGTAGTTCCCTACTTGATCTAGACTGCCCACAAATGGATAGCGATACTTGCAGATGGAGTGAGGCTTTTGAGGAATATAACAATGGCAAAAAGCCTGAAGATACGGATGAGGAAGAAGAACCCAAGTTTGACTGTCCCTTATTTGAGTCCAGTAGTGAGAACGAAATCACTGAAGAATAATATGAAAAACTCAAATAGAGAAAGAGATTCCATAAAATAATGGAGAAGATGATTGATGAGGATAAAGAGAAATACTTCCTCCACCAAGCATCCACAGGTGTCAAATTACCTAAGGATTATGATGTGGAAAAACTCAAAGAAAAGGAGGTACCAACTCCTATATCCATTCTCACCAAGAAACTCACTTTGATGTAAACAGAGCTCGCAAACCTCAAACAGGAGAAAGAGAAACCCAAAACAAAATACTCTTTGGACGCCATTTGTCCATTTCCTTTTGACAAGAGTATCACTATGGTCCCGTTTCCTCCCAACGTGGCAAGACCGAAGTATGAAAAATACACAGGATAAACTGACCCACACTATCATGTGAGGGAATTATGTGGTTTAAGCATAGAATACATGCACGAACCTACATACCTCATGCGACTATTTCCAGGAAGTCTAGGAGGTAATGACATGGAGTGGTTCTCAAAATTGAACCCTAAGGTCAAAACATTTGAGGAGTTGATTCAACACTTTATCCAACATTACTCCTATAACATACAGCATGATGTAACCATGATGGACCTATGTAATACCAAATAGAAGAGTGGTGAATCATTTACACACTTCCTACAAAGGTGGAGGAATATTTTTGCATGATATTCAAGGGCCATTCCCAAAACAGAGAAGATGGAGATCTTTGTTAATAATCTGGTGCCTGAATTGAACTATGCATTACAAATGCAAGACTCACCAAGCTTCGACAGAATGATTAAGAATGCCCTCCGTATTGAGGAAGTCATGGTCAAAAGGGGAGAGATCACCCTTCAAAATGAAAACAAAACCAACAACTCCAACTCCAAGCCTAAATGGTGGAAGCAAAATAAGAATATTGTTAATGACGGAGTGGTTGACGCCTCTAATGTTAATCCTAAACATGAGGTGTTCAATCTGACTAATAGCATGCAAGCAAGCAAGGATTCCAAAGTCACGACCCCCGTACCCAAGGAAAACAATGATAATAACAAGGGTCGGACGTGGACTTCAAAACCGCAAAGAAATTTCACTCCTTTGGGAGAACCTCTCAAGACGGTTTTAAAAACACTACTAGATAACAAAGTTCCCACAATCCTAGATTCCAAACCATGGGAACCAATGGTCAAACCCAGGTGGTGGGATGATAATTCCTATTGTGTCTTCCATAAAAACAAGGGACACAATACTAATAATTGCCTTAAGCTTAAACATGTCATCCAAGACCTCATTGAAGGAGGGAAGATCAAAGTAGATGAACACACTACCAATGAGGATCATACAACATTCAACAAACCCTTTCCTAATTACGACAAAGGAGAAACATCTAAAGGGAAAGGTAACGAAGTCAACTACACCTATTCCAGCAATGACAATGTGATCAATATGCTAGAAATTAAGATGGAGTCAATCAATGTGGTCACAATCAAAGGTGTCTCATTCCACTCAAATTTTGTAGCACAGAGCCAAGCACAGGTCACGATCAAAGGACCCCCAAAACCAACACCGACATCCAAGGTTCCTATTGTAACTATTCCTAAACCAGCAGCAAAACACGTGGTTACTATCCTTGGAGCAAAGTATGACTTGGTAGACCAATTGCAACGAACCTCTACCAAAATTTCTATTTTTGAGTTGCTCAAAATATCCACAGTACATAGGGAAATCCTAGAACGGGCTCTGCATGTTGCTAACGTCCCAAAAGATATTGATATAGACAAGTTCCAAACGATGGTCAATCACATCTCCACGCCACATTACTTCTCCTTTTCTAAAGAGGATGATAAGTCATTGACCCATCCACATAATCAACCCCTCCATATTGAATTCCTTATTCATAAATCTCATGTTAGACGAGTGTTGATAGATGGAGGTATAGGATTAAATATATGTACACTTGATCTAATCAAGAGACTGGGTCCCTTAGAACAGACAATTGACTCTAGAAGCAAAATAACTATCAAGGCCTATGATGAGGAAGAAAGATCCTCCAAATTTCTTATTGTTCTACCTATCCGGGTTAGACCAATTGAGAGGAATATCACATGTCAGGTATTGGATCTACCCTTAGCCTACAATATCCTGTTAGGGAGACCATGGATTCATGAAATGCAAGTTGTGTCATCTACTTACCACCAATGCATAAAGTTCCCACATAATGGGGTGGAAGTGACAATTCCTGCAAATGCTAACTACACTTGTAATAATATCAAAGCTGGTAGTATGATCCCACATAACAAAGAGGCTATGGATGCAGTTGCTCCTAAAAATTCCAAGGACATGGTTATGAAGAGTTTTGGAAAAACCTTAAAACTTGAAGAAACAGGTATGGGAGAGTACAAGCTAGACCTAACTCCCTCATTGACAGAACTTCCGGTATCACGAAGGTCCTATGGAAAACCTTCCTCGACATTCACACCTACAGCATCCAAGGAGCCAAAAGTACACATAGAGACTAGCATGGTAAAAGAATCCACATCTTCTTTAGATAACACAGAAGAACAAGCAGTCTTGGACTGGCTTTACAAAGGAGAACCAGTGGAAACTGAGGTCAAATATGTAGAGATATCCCCAGAATAGTATGGCAAGGGATATGATTTCCTCAAACAAATGGGATACAAAGGAAAGGGAACTCTAAACGACACAAGATGAGGGCTTATTGAACCTATACCCATGGAGTTCCGGAATACTAGAGACAAGACAAGACTGGGTTTTAATACTAAAATTGATAAACCCGCTTCAAAAGGGAGTCCAAACTCAGATAAAGGGAGTGATGAAACAGATGAACAAGAGCAGTGGTCCTACGAAATATTATTACATGTTGGCACAGAGGATCCCAACTACCAAGGAGAATGCTATATACCCAGCTTTGAGGTACCACAAGATCTTCACACTCCTTTGTTAGCACAACCTCCCATTCAAGAAGTAGGAGACACCATAGCTGCTGGTCCAGAGATATCATTAATAGCAACGGTTACTCAAGAGACACCCCGACAACAGGATTTACATCCTAATTGGGGGAAATTGGTCATAGTTTCACATATCCTTGATCTACCCCACTTTGATCCACAGGTAGCTAACCGTGTACATCAGATAACCATTGCTAAATACTTAAACAGATTCGATGATGAGGTCACGAACCCTCATGATTATGAATGGGAAGAGCTATCTGTCACCATTGAAGACATTGGAATAGATACAATCCACATTTTTGTGGCACCCTCAGCTCCTCGTAAATAGTCTAACACTACTCCCAATGACATTGATAATCCTAAAGTAGAAGAAGAGTACCTTCCCCCGATCACTGATGAAGAAACTGGTGATTACATAAGTCTAGAATAATTTCATAGGCTACAAGCAAGAAGCCTCCTTTTACGGAGAGATGATGATGAGATTTCTACTGACGAGTCACTAGAGTTTGGTCCGCATATAACTAACAATGACCCTTCTAATGATGATCTCACTCTTATTGACCTAAATATTGAAGAAATTAACTTAACAGATCGTGTCATGTCGGTTAATGGTCTTGATGCTAGCGCGATGTTGTCCTTCCCAGAGACTGACTCCCTATCATTGGTACTTCCAGACCTAATTGATTGGACTGAAACAGATCCTACTCCTATCCTCAACTTTCCCAATGACTATACCCTAGCTTGCTATCTCAATGCTTGTAAACCTTACCCTTCTTCCACCAATGCAAGGAGCGAGAACATGTCACAGGAGGATATCAAGTTTCTCAGTCAAAAATTGGAAAATAAAAATAAAAAGAGGACTGATGGTGAAAACCACTTTGTGGTAGTATCAGATCCCAAAATAGCAAAGAGAAAAGACATATCCAATGTTGAAAACCTCTCAGAGGTGCCAAAGGATGAGACTATTGATATCCTCCCTGAATACTTTCAAGAAAGGTCTTCAGTACTGATTGAACCAACACAGCTAGTAAATTTGGGCACTGTTGAAAATCCTCAAATAGTCCACCTTGCACAATCTTTATCAGAAGAGGAGAAGGCACAGTTCACCAAATTCCTGACAGAGAAGAAGATCAACTTTGCATGGTCTTATACTGATATGCCAGGGCTAGATCCTAATCTAATCATGCATCACTTATCTATAGCTCCTGGGATCAAGCCCGTGAAACAAAAACTTAGAAAAATGGATCCTAATGTTGCATTATTAGTAAAAGTAGAGCTAGAGAAGTTGTTGAAGGCAGGATTTATCAGAGTCATTGCCTACGCAAGGTGGATCTCCAATGTGGTCCCCGTATCTAAATCTGATAAATCTATCAGGATCTGTACTGACTTCAGAGACTTGAACAAAGCATGTTTGAAAGATGAATTCCCTCTACCTAACATTGACATGATCATAGACCTCACAACAGGCTACCATATGTATTCTTTAATGGATGGATTCGCGGGCTATAATCAAATAAAAATCACCCCGGAGGATCAAGAGAAAGTTGCATTTACATGTGCATGGGGCACCTTTTGCTAGAACGTCATGCCATTCGGGTTAAAAAATGTTGGTGAAACATATCAAAGAGCCATGACAATTATATTCCATGACATGATGCACAATAACATGGAGGACTACGTGGATGACACGTTGGCTAAATCCAAAGAAAGAGGTACTCACATTGTTGACTTAAGAAAAATATTGGATCGAATGGAACAGTTCCAACTCAGGCTCAACCCGAAGAAATGTGCCTTTGGGGTCCAATCAGGGAAGCTCCTAGGATTCATTGTTTCAGCGAAAGGAATTGAGGTAGACCCCGCTAAAGTTAAGGTTGTACTAGAGATGGCTCCTCCACACAACATCAGTCAAATGAGGATGCTACAAGGGAGACTCTAGTCCATCAGGAGATTCATGTCTCAACTTTCAGATAGGGCACAATCCTTTACTAAATTACTACATAAAGGGGTTACCTTCAAATGGGATGAACACTGTGAAGCAAACTTCAGGGAATTGAAAGGATACCTGGCTACTCCTCCTATTCTTATAGCGCCTATTCATGGAAATCCCTTACTACTATACATTTCAGCTACAACTACATCCTTGGGAGTATTGCTAGCACAAGAGGATGAAACAAAGAAAGAAAGAGCTATCTACTATATTAGTAGAACACTAGTCACATATGAGCTCAATTACAACATTATTGAAAAATCATACTTAGCAATCGTCTTCGCATCACAAAAATTAAGACACTACATGCTCTCTGATACAGTAGAGCTCATTGCTAAGATAGATCCTCTAAATTATCTCCTAAGAAGAATAGAATTAATAGGGCGTTTGGAAAAATGGGTCATGATTCTAAGTGAGTTTGACATTGAATATGTAGAATGAAGAGCTATCAAAGGACAAGTCCTTGTAGATCAATTGGCTGATTCACCACTCCAGGATGATGAACCTTTAACGATTGAATTCCCTGATGAAACAATCATGCACCTAACTGAATATCCCTAGAAGATGTACTTTGATGGATCATTCACTCAACAAGGCTCTGGAGCAGGGGTCCTATTTATAACTCCTCAAAGTTATGTAAGATTCCCAAATCTTACAAATTGATGTTTCCATGCACCAACAATATTTCAAAATATGAAGCATTGGTAAACGGTCTTAAGCTAGCTATGGAGTGGAAGATTGTAGAGTTACACATGTATGGTGACTCTCAACTAATTATCAATCAGGTCAATGGGGAGTACCAAATGAAAGATGAGAAGTTGATGCCCTATAAGCAACTATTTGATGACTTAAAGAAGTATTTTGTCTTCATCACCTTCCAGCAGATACCAAGATTAGAGAAAAAAGTTGCAGATGCTATGGCTACCTTGGCATCCATGTTACAAGTGGAAGAACATCAATTCCTCTATGACTTCTTGGTGGAAGAAATATCCTATCCTTCCTTTGATACCCCTGAATACCAAGTAATCTATGCTTTAAATGCCCCAGACCAATCTCGGTATGCCAATATCATTGCTTACCTTTCTGACAAAACCATCCCTAACAATCTATCCAGAAATGAGAAAATATCCTTGATTAGGACAACATCGCGTTATTCCTCATAACTAACAACCTATATCGATGAGGTCTCGATGGTATGCTTCTTAGATGTTTAGAACTTGAAGAGTCTAATCTAGCATTAAAAGAAGTCCACGAAGGTGTATGTGGTTCACACTCGAACGAATTTTCAGTAGCAAAGAAACTGCTCAGAGTAGGCTATTACTGGCCTAACATGGAAAAAGATGCTATTAAATTTTCTAAAGCCTTTCATAAATGCCAAACACATAGAAATCTTATTCATGCTCCTGCCAGAGAACTTATACCTTTCATAACACATTGGCCATTCCAGCAATGGGCCTTTGACTTGGTTGGAAAAATATATCCCAACTCTTCAAATAGACATAAGTTCATCATTATGGCCACTGAGTATTTCACAAAGTGGGTCGAGGTCATCCCGCTAATCAAAGCCACTAGAAAACAGGTGGCTATGTTCATTCTAAACTATATTATTTGTAGATATGGGATACCCTCTTCAATTGTAACAGACAATGGGGGCCAATTTAAAAATCAAGACATTGATGACCTTTGTGAACAGTTCCATATCACTCAACACTGCTCCTCAATCTATTATCCTCAAGGTAATGGATAGGCTAAGGCATCTAATAAGAATATTCTCAAGATTCTACACAGAACTGTGTAAGTCTGGCAGAGACTAGCATCTACAACTAAATATGACACTATGGGACTACATAACAAGCATCAGAACACCAACAAAAGCCATGCCATTTTCCCTAGTCTATGGTGCTGAAGCAGTAGTACCTATTGAGGTTGAAATCCCATCTTTATAGATATCTTTACAAGGTCTTGTTACTGATGAGCAACACCGCATAGATAAAGTGAATTCTTTAGACCTACTAGATGAGCATAGACAACAAGAATTTGATCACCTCAAAGTGTACCAAGCACGTATGTCCAAAGGCTACAACAAGAAGGTCAAACCACGCAAATTTAAAGTGGGAGATCTCATCTTAAAAGAGAATCCTAAAAACCAGCCTAACAGAGAGCAGAAAGGAAAGTTTGAACCTAATTGGCTGGGACCTTATGTTATCACTACTACTTTTGGGACTAGAGCTTATCAACTGGCTACACCTGAAGGAGACGTTCTTCTAGATCCTATCAACACTCTACATTTGAAGTGGTTCTACACTTGATGTTCGACTAGTAGAGCCTGTACAACAAAAAAAATTTACAAAATACCAAAAACGTTCAGAAAATTGATCCTGAAAAAATCCAAAAACAATGGAAAAAGTCTTGAAAAAAGGGTATCCTTGGTGAAAACCTGATAAACAGGCGCCTTGATACTACAAAAACATTCAAAAAAGCAAAAATGGAAAAAAAAATTAAAAAAGAAAAAAGGGCCTTGATGAGCACCTGGTAAAACAGGCATCTTGGTAGCCAAAAGAAAGAAAAGATATTGCCAAGTGGTGAAAACCTGGCAATCAGGCGTCACTTGTGTTTTGCACTCCATCTGTCAATACATTGCTGATATTAGGCCTTCATGATTTCACATGTGCTCAAACGCTGACTTCATTTCCTAAATGACTATCTTATCCTTGCTTGGGATTTGTCTGCATTTACATCTTAGGAATAAGTCATTCTGCACTGGGGGCATCTTTGTTGGCATGGTAGGTTGCGGTTGCTAGGTTTCTCTAGGATGGTTTGCCTCGCAAACACAATGTTTCTTGATACATGCAAAACAATGTCACTTTTAAAAACAAGGGTGTCTTTTCAAACATCACATATCCAGACATGACATTTACATTAACGGAGTTCCTACAAGGCTATATTGGATCGCAAACATGAACGGATTACCCTATCAATGCACAAGCATGGAAACACCATATTGCTTGTATTCCAATTTTCTGATTGATGAATCTTTACTATGTTTGACATATGAATGAACAAGTACTACTTAAACACAGTTTAATATTGGTTTGATTATGATTCTTTTATGTCCTGATGATGTTTTCAACTAGGGGCATCTAAGTAATTATAAGTTTTCTTTGATTGATTCACAATTGATGAGTTATTATGTCTTCTTAGTTACTCAATGATGTCTGTGCTGTTGGATTTGATATACACAAATCCTCCCAAGATCACCTGCATGCAAAACTGTTACAGAGTAGAAGCAAAGACAGACAGAAGAACAGAGAGCTATGGCGGCCAAAAAGCCAGAGATGAGATATTCATGTTGACAAAAATAAAATTTCTATATTATCAACAATGGTGAATAGATTATAATCTTGATAATGAAATGCAAAGCGGTGAGTCCTTATAAAAGGATACCGAAACCCTAAAGGTGAAAACCCTAAAGAATTATAAAGGTGCCTAAGTATAAATTAAGCATAGAGTAAATAGACTAATAATTAAATGATTTAATTATTAGCTACACTAAGACTACTCTAACACCCCCCCTTAAGTGTAACTTAGGGAGAAGAAAAAAAGCTAAAGACAACTACAGAAAGCAGGAAAGAACGGTCCCGGCAACAAGGCCTGATCAGGTACCCAAAACAAGAAATGAACTAGAAGAAGGAAACTTAGCCTTCAATCTAGGGAAAAGATGTCCCAGAGAAAGGAATAAGAATGAGCAAGAAGCATCTCCGAAGCATGAAGCTGAAAACTCTGTCAGAAGAGACTGCTCGAACCCCCACTGAAGTGCATGACCAGGTAGAGAAGACAATGTCTGAAGAGCTGATCAATCTAACTAGGAAGCAATAGAACCAATAGGTGAACCCCCCCATAATGTTGAACAGGGAGAGGTGACAGCAACACTGAAATGCAATGCCAGAAACATCTGCAGAAGAAGAACCAGGAACACCAATAGTGCAACAGAAGTACAGACACAGGATAAAGAGCGGTGTCACCGACACACAGCATGGGCTAATGTCGTGGAAGTTACACTCACTTGAAAAAGGTGGATGCGCCTAAAATGGCATAATCATCATAACCCCCCATGGCACTTTATAACAGAGTGCGAGTACAAAAACCATACAAGGTGTACAAGATCCCAGATATACAGAAGTAGGCACTTTATCTCAGTGTATTTAGATAATAAAGATGCATCAGAAGAAGCATACAAGCTCAAAAGTCAGAAAGAAGAGTGAGCTAGAGTATCAGAAGAAGAGATCCCAGGACCTGTAGAACCAAGCAATCCACCAGAGTGCATAAACTGCCAAACTCAAAGGAGAGAAAACCTGGAGCAGAATCTAGAAAAAAGACCTCTGCAACTAAATAGTTCACTGAATCAGCTTTTCGACGATATCTGGTTTGCCAAAAACGGAGTCCAGAAGAGCCAGATATGACTCCCGGAAGGCAAAAACACATATCAGAATTCACTGTCAAAATGGAAAAACCCAAAAACCTAACCTCCATCATCGGAAAGTTCTCGGAAAGAGATTTTTGATGGTATATGGAAGTCAGAAAAAGAACCTCGGACGCTCAAGATAGAGCAAAAACAGTCCCGGGGGGTCAAAAGTGCTCCAAAAATGAGAAAATAAGCCCCTGGGGCTAAACAATTCGGGCCCCCGGGCGCATGGCGCGCTCAGGGGGCTAGGCCGCAGCGCTTGGTCATTCATATGACCAGCCACTATGTAAAAGGCCCGCGGGGGCTGAAAAAACCCATCGGGCGGCGGGGGTGGCGGAACCGGAGCCGAGCGGCGCGGTCGCTGAGCACAGGGGCGGAGGGCGCTAGGGCCGGTGGCGGCGGGCGTGCACAGGCGGCGGAGCAGGCCGCAGGGGCAGCGGGGCCGTGGAGGGCAGAGCGCCGAGGGAGGCGGAGCGGGCCAAGGGGCCGTGACGGGGGCACCGAG
>MU224326.1:3262921-3281087 GCA_018584345.1 Thuja plicata | reverse complement strand
CATTTAGATTAGATTTCATTTTCATGCATTCGAATCTTTCGTTTCATGGTGTATTTGCAATAGACACAACTAGGTCAATCTGAGGGCCTTCATTTTACATTTTTACACATCCATGACTAGAGAGCTACGAATCGATATTTGAGGCCTCATTCTTGAGCAACCTTGAATAGAATGATTCATAGAAGTGTGACAATATTTATGCACACAACCCCCTACCTTATCCCAAAACAAGTGTCGAGCTCTTATCTGTCAAACCTCTCGTTACGTCATCGTTGGTGATACCCTTTATAGGAGAGCCTATGACCAAACCCTCCTTAGATGCCTCGATTCACGAGAGGCTGACACTGCGTTACATGAGGTCCATGATGGTATTTGTGGTGGACATTTCAATGGTTTGAGTCTCGCCAAGAAGTTGGTTCGAGCAGGATACTAGTGGCCTACCATGGAGCAAGATGCATAAATTTGCTAAGAAATGTTACAAGTGCCAGATTCATGGAAATTTGATTCATGCTCCGGCACAGGATCTACAACCAATGGTCTCTCCATGGCCCTTTTCACAATGGGCATTTGACCTTGTAGGGAAGATCACACCCCTATCTTTTGTCGGCCATAAGTATATCATCATGGCCACTGAGTACTTTACAAAATGGGTGGAGGCTATCCACATGACATACATCACCGACAAACAAGTTTCCAGATTCATCCTGAATTATATCATTTTCCATTATGGAGTTCCTCTGGCCATTATTACTGACCATGGTAGCCGTTCCAGAATAATCCTGTTACCCAGCTTTGTGAAAAATTCAAAATCCGTCATGGATTTTCTAGCATCTATTATTCTCAAGGAAACGGCCAAGCAGAGGCATCTAACAAGACCATCATTAAGATCCTGCAAAAGACTGTCAATGATGTTGGCCGTGATTGGCACTTACAACTCAACCCAGCTCTGTGGGCCTATAGGACCATCATTCGCACCCCCACTGGTGCTACTTTGTACTCTCTAGTCTATGGCGCTAAGGCCATATTAGCCCTCGAGGTTAAAATTCCTTCATTGAGAGTATCCTTACAAGGCATTGTTGATGATGAGCAGTATAGAGTTTCCAGATTGCATGAGCTCGAGATGCTTGATGAGCGGTGAAAAACTACCTTGGTACACTTGCAAGCCTATCAAAACCGTCTAAAACAGAGTTATAACAAGAAGGTTTGAGCTCGCCATTTTGAGATCGGAGACTTGGTTCTAAAGATGAATTACAAAACCTAGCCACACAGAGAGAAGGCTGGAAAATTTGAACCAAATTGGGATGGCCCATACATAGTCACAGCATCATATGGGTCTGGAGTGTATCAGCTTGCAACACCAGAGGGAGAACCATTTCCAGAGGCATTGAACAACCTGCACCTTTGTAAGTATTATGCATGATTTCTGAAAAAGTACAAAAAAAATTGCAAAAAGTTCCTGAAAAAAGTACAAAAAAATTGAAAAATTTCTAAGAAAATATCAAAAAAAGAGAAAAAGAGAAAAAAGTAAAAAAAGCAAAAAACGCAAAAAAATCAAAAAAGCAAAAATGGTTGTCTTGATGAAAACCTGGCAAACAGGTGCTTTGGGCAAGTACCGTGGTGAAAACCTAGCAAACATGCACCACGCGTAGTAAGTTGTTCCTCCATTGTCTATCATGGTTCCACCTGATATCCTGATGTCCTTTCCTGATCACATCTTTTAGTTTGTATCGACCCTAGTGCCCCTTTATGGCATGTAACTGGTTAATCTTCTTTGTCTTCCCCTTGGTATACCCAATCTATCTGTCCTTTTGGCCTCTGTACATAGCCTCTTTGTTGTCTGGGGGCAGATTCCTGGCACTGAGCGTCTTTAAATTTGAATTCAAACTGGGGGCACGACCTTGAATGTGGTTTACCCATGAGATTCCTTGACTATTTAATTCTGGAGATAACACATTGTAAATATCTTAATGACCTGAAAAAATCCTAAAAAACCAAAAAAGAAAAAAAAATTCCAAAAAAAATTAAATAATGTCCTGAAAAAAATTACTAAAAATTACATAATGTCCTGCAAAAATTGCTAAAAATTCAAATACAATCTTGAAAAAAGACCAAAAAAATTCAAATATCTCAAAAATCCTAAAAATTGCAAAAATCTTTTCAAAAATCTGCAATAAATTTGTACATACTTGTCTTCTTTTTGCGAATCAAACATCACGTTTGTCGACATTAGTGGCAGGATCATCAATATGTGTTTAACAAAATCATGTGCGATCTGAATTATTGACTCAACATTCAATCTGTTTGGACTGTTCAATCTTTCGACCTTTGCTATCTATTAATCTGTCCAAGCTATCAATAGTTATCAAATCAATCAGTTTGCAAATCTAAGCTACCAATCAACGAACATTTAATGCAAGTAACAAAAGATCAGAATGGCTGTTGGCTCACATTGTTTCAATGAGTATTTTTTATTTCCCTTTTTTCTCATGTTCCTATGCTACTCGATGATATTATTTGATCTTATGAGAGTAGCCGGGATTTTTCATGACCAGTTGCTTTTTGCTTTATCTTTTTTCTGTCTGTTTGATGATCTCATGAAATTTTAGGGCATGTCTGCTACATGTTTTCGGGATAGAGAAGATCATCCTCTATTTGCATCGTGTTTGTTTACGCAAAAAGGATGACCCTTGCGCTCTAGCTTTTGTGCCATGATGCGCCGCATCCGCTTTTGCAATATAAAAATAAGCTCTTAACACAAAATTGCACTTTGAAAGCCAACATCTTTCTACTAACATTTCTTCGTCTAATTTCTGCTTTCTACTAACAATTCTTTAGTCAGTTCTCGTAGTCGCCTTGGTCTAGTACTCTGGTACGTCAAAAACAAGTGCATCCTACATACATGCATTCATAAACTTGAAAAAACAACAAAAATATGTGCATTTTTGCATTCATTCATTTATACATGAGCAAAACTCCAAACATACATTTGCATTTTGCATTCATTATTTCCAATGGCAAAAGACAAAAACAATTATTGCATTCATAACAAATTATATTGCGTAAACAAAGGCAATACATTGCAATACATAAGCATCATCATATATCAGGAAATTAAAGCATATACATAAGCATCCATTATGTGCATCATAAAATAGCTGCATATCATATATCAATGTCTCAAAAAGTATCAGAGTGCAAAAATCAAGGTGTCTGTATACACTGAGGCCCGCAGGCTCATAACATATCACATATCTATCAAAATTGTCCCTCTGCTAGAGAGACCCCCTGTCAACCCCTGCTCTCTCGGTCCTCCTGATCCCTGTCCTATCTAGAAGATGAGGCTCCCCCTATGTGATGCCCTGTCTGCCCTGATCTAGGTGGCCCCCTCGGTCTCAGCACTCCCCCACTACTCTGTGTCCTATGGGAATGTGACCTATTGGATGACGCTCTGTAACTCGGTCCCCACTGCTCTTGTAGTACATCTCTCCTTTACATGTCTTTCCAATACTGTGACTCTACCCTAACATCTGATAACAGCACTATAATGTCCCACACACCTACATCTCTGATGGTGTTGATAAACTGGCATGACTCCTCCTCGGCCCTCTGTGTCCTGGACCTATTTGTATCTCAAGAGGCGAGAAATGTGTCCCTCTCTACTGTCAACCTTTCCACCTGTGCTGCGAGCGTTGACCGCTCGGCAATCTGTGCTATGAGTGTTGACCACTTGGCACTCCATGATGCGCGCTCTGCAACCCATGTGTCTATCTCAACTGTCATTCTATCTATCTAGCTCGTAATGTCAGCGATGTGTTGTCTCTGATCCTCGCCCCTGTCATCAAGACCCTCTGGTGGCTCATCCCTATCCTCATCCATTTACATCGGCATATCACTGAGATCCCTGTCATCATCATCATCATCCTCATCATCATCATCATCATCATCATCACCCTCGTCTGACTCCTCCTCCTCCTCATCCCCCTCATCCTCCTCCTCCTCCTTGGTGCTCTCATCTCTAGGCACCCGCACTCTCGGTATCGCCACATCTGGATCTGTTAGAGGAATCGACCTGTGCTGAGAAAACCACCTATCATACTCATCTGTGGTCCCCACATATGCCACGTTTACATCTGCTCCCCATGGTCTGGGTTGTAACTACGTGAACTCTAGAGTATGCCGCCTAAGGCCTAAGTGTTGCACCCCATGTCCTAGCCTCGGCTCTCGATCGAGCAAATAGCATTGTACCTATTGGCACTCCCTGTATCTCGCCAAACTGTCACCTGACTCGCTCTAGGAGCTGCATCTCAATCACTATATGACCCATTACAAATCTCCCGATGAGTTATCTCTCTTATCTGCAGTAAGGAAGGTGATCTGTGTCATCATCCCATCTAGGGAAATCTTTGTATGGATGTCATGTGAAATCTCTCAGCAAATATATCTCGTGATGGAAATGCAATGTGTATCCTAGTAGGCCTTGTGCAAGCGCCCCTCGATAGCAGTAAACATATGGAAAATCTGGCAACACCACTCTCTGAGCAATCGGTCGGAACACAGCTATGTGCTTGTAGGCCCACACCTACAGCAATGTGTTCCCACTGTTGATCGATAGTCCTCCTCGGTAAGCCAACTGGTGGAGCTAATAGTACATCATCACAAGCATGCATGGCCCCTGTGCAAACACTGTGCCCTCCATGATCATCTGCTCGAGCACTCTCCCCTAGCCAATGGGGAACCCATGACCTCGTCTGTCAAGAACCAAGAGGCATGCAATAACTCCACATATGACAGCAATCAAAGGATCGTGTTGCCTCGCCACTGTCTCCCATCTGATCTCATAATCCCGTATGTCCAAAACCTCATCGTCACTCTCAAACAGCCGGTGCAATGCTGACCTCCCTATAGTAGGATCGTACTCTGCTAAATCTCCATGTATCAAAATCCTGAGGATACGCCATACATCCTCTAGAGTCACCGTCGCCTCCCCTGTCGGTAGGTGGACGGAACTGGTCTCTAAGTGCCATTGCTTGGCTAACGCTGTGATCAACCCCTATTTTTACCTAATCTCGGGCATGTACATAATATAGTACAATCCTAGAGAGGCAAGAATCTTCCTCTCATGTCCGCTCAACCTGTGGTGTATGTCTAGACACGCTGGTCTGCTCTCCTGTGTCTGTAGAACTGGCAGCTCCTCTTGTGATCACCATGCGACTTTGGTCAACTTTCTGTATTTTTTGTTTCTTGTTGACCAACCTAGGACCTGTTTTGACCTAATTTTGACCTTGTCCTAGGGATTTGACCAGTTTAGGGAAGTTTAGGGAAGTTTAGGAGCCCTTGGACCCTATTTTGAGGCCTCTCTGACCACTTGTGCAGGTTATCTTACCACCTATGCAAAATGGCCTCCCACCTATGCTGGCTGCGCAGGTGGTCATCCCACCTGTCCTGCCTGCACAGGTGGGCACGTGACCTACCACCTGCACTGCCTATGCAGGTGGGCACATGACCTGCGCAGGTGGCACGTGTGAGCCCCTGCAAGCCCTGTTTGACCCTGTTTTGACCCTTGAAACTACCTAGAAATGCGTGCAAAGCAAGAAACCACTGAGAGCACCAGATGTAATCACCTCGGGTCCAACGTTGGCCGGTCGGAGGAAGCTACGAACTCATTCCCCGCACTGAATCTCTGCTAGCACTCGATCCATCTTCCTTGCTCCAAAGCTCAATTCTTCCAAATGAGAGAGTGAAAATGAGCTCCAAAACCCCTTTCAATCCCTTTTATAACCTCTTGGTTGCCTAGATGGATGTGTAACCCTTGCGTTTTGTATTGGTCGCGATGCTTTTAACACTCTAAACCTCATATCTTTTGCGTTTGACCTCTGATTTTTTATCTGATCAATGTTGTGGATCCGTCTCGGCATTGTCGACAAATCGACCTATCACTTGCATTTTTTGGACAATTTCTCGAGGGGGCACCTATGTATCCCATTATCACTGGGGCATGTTTTAATGCTATTTTCTTCAAGATTCTTTGACAGAACGCTCATAATCGCATTGTATCAAAGAGGGGCAAAATGTAGACACCTAAAAATACTTCTAACCCCTTTTCTGGTCTTACACACGCATTGCTTCTAGGTGATATTCATAGAGGTGAAGCACCACGAAATTGAATCGTAATTTATGTGCATGTAAAAGAGGTGAATTTTTAGGTCCTTTATATATAATATATTGGTTGGAATGTAAATCCCCATGGACAACTCACCCCCCACCCCTTTTCTCGCTCTACGAGACTTAATGTAACAATTTTTATATAACTAAATGTTTCATTGTGACTACAATTGCAAGTTTTATCACGGGGTGAATATTGGAAATTGTTACATATAATTGAATATTTCATTGTGACTACAATGACAAGTTTTATCATGGGGTGAATGATACGAACAATGAGCCACGTGCTACATTTGTTTCTAATACATCTACTTGTTACATATAATTAAATGTTTCATTGTGACTACAATGACAAGTTTTATCATGGGGTGAATGATCCGAACAATGAGCCACATGCTACATTTGTTTTTAATAAGTCTACTAAATGTAAAATCCACATTGAGTCTCTTATATTGATGGGTGTCTTTGTGAACACAATTTTTGAAAGGTATTCCATGGATCTTGTTTTACAAGGCTTGTTGATAACAAAAATAGATACATAAAAAGAATGGATATCATAATAATTTGGAAAAAGGTATATTTTATGTGATTACAAAAACACAAAGATGATGTTGCTAGTATCAAGTTGTGGAATATAGAGCACATTGATTTTATTTTATTTTTCTATTTTGATAGTTAGATGGAATGAATATTACATTCATTATAGGGATACAAATTTCTTGAATGTATGAGATGATGGTCTAACACTTACATGATTCTATCAGTTCAATGGATTATATATTCAACATTTGCAATGAACAAATATGAGTAATTTATAATTTATGATATTATATATGGTTAATTTAATTCAATGTTTATGTTATAACATTATGTGCATTTTAATTTTATGATAGGCGTTGTTGTTGTTGTTGTTGTCGTTGTTGGTTCCCACTCGATGAGATTTTCAAATTTTCCCAAGCCCCCATTTGTTGCCACTCTACAGAATTCTTCACCTGCATTCGTTCTAGTTGTGGTGGGGGCTTCCTCACTAGCTATGCCCTCTACTACGCCAGATAGATATGCAATCACACCCCTCCTTAGGTTGGGTGTTCTCGGTCCTTTTCTTGTGGGGGGCTCAAAGACTCTTCCTAGGTTGAGTGGTGGTGGGGTTTCTATTGTTGAGGTTGTGAGGGCTGGGGCTTCCCCTCCTAATGCTATTGATACTGGTGGGTGGAGCTATGCTTAGGCTACTGCCACTACTCCATAGATGAAAAATCATCTCATTGCATATGCCAAGACCTATCCTGTGGTGGTGTGTGGCTTGGATGTGGTGGATAATGTGGATTTTTACCAACATTGTGGGTTGGTCTATAGATTTACTAGTTTCAGGCCCTCTTCTGGATCTACATTGTTTGGTGACATATTCTTAGAGGTCATTTGTATTTGGTATCATTGAGATATTCCCTTGTGCAAAGGGTTTTTATTGATGCGTTTACTTTAGATGAAGAACGCAATTTGATATTTAGCAAATTGTGGGTTTGGGGGAATCTCTCTCTCTCTCTCTCTCTCTCTCTCTCTCTCTCTCTATGCCAAACCCTAGATAGCCTCCTTTAACCCTCTTACTAAACTGCTTAGTGTGTGTCCAATGTCAATTTTTCTCCTCAATTTCTCTCTTCATTTTTGGGAGAATTCTTTCTTTAAGGCCATAAGCAACTCTATTGGTCGTTTCTTAAAGGTGGATGAGGCTACGGTTGTGGTGAGTCACTCTATCTTTGCTAACATTTTGGTTGACATTGACATCTCTACATCCCTTCTGGGGGATGAAGTTCTCATGGTCGGTGACAAGCCTTGGACCCAATCGATAGATTTGAGGATCTCCCCTTTCGATGTAGGCGGTATTTCTCTACTGGTCATTTGGCTACAAATTGTTCTCTCTCACACCAAAAAAGGTGATGTCACTTGGTGGAAAGACGCAAATGATGATCATTTGATTGTTCTGGCCTCTGACTCTTCCTCTAATGACTCTTTACAGGCTGACGATGTCTCCCCCAGGGTGATCCTACTACCCCACCTCTTGTTGTTGATTCAGTCCCCTCTGACAGTGTGTACCCTTCTTCGACTATTGCTGCTCCTATTTTTCCCTAGCCTATGGTTGTTGAAGTTTGAATTTTTCAGCACTCAGTTCATGTTGTTGGTGTTTATTCTCTATCTTTGGGGGTTCCACTACCTTCCCTTTGTGGTGGGGACCCTTCTAAAAGTATTTCCTGGACAGTTGTCCGCTGACAAAGGAAGAATCACTTTGTAGTCTCTCACTCCCCTCCCTCCACTGTGGGTGAGTTGTCTACCCAATTCTGATGTGAGTGACTAGCTGTGTTTCTAGTCTACCATCAATGGTCGTTTCTTGACCTTAATTTATGTAGTTGCTTTGGTCTGTTGTTTTTACGCCTTTGGGCTATGCTTTTGTAAGGGACAACACCCTTATTTTGTTGCTTTGATTACCAAAAATATTATGTGCATTTTAATTTTAATTTTAATTTTAATTGTTACATGTTATATGTGTACTACTAATTGCACTTGTTCTTGATGACCAAGAGGTTGGATTGTCTATTACATGGGTTATCCGCCCCATAACAAAGTTAATGACATCAATAGGTGGTTTCTAGAAGTGCAAAAATAAGAAAAATAACTTCAGAGTGATAAGAGAGTAAATGTGTTTTTCTTTTGTATTGTAGAAGATTTGAACTCGACATCATTTAGTTGCCTAATACATGAAATTTGTCATTAAGCCAATTTCCTTTGGATTGATGACTAGTGATGTAAGTATTGAAATTTAAGTCATTCAATAAGTTCATTTATTTTACCCACTATCTTTTAAATGTTCAAGAACATAGTTTGCTAATTTGATTATCTTATATCATTTTTTTTCATTTTATTATTTATTTTTTTTTAATTTTTATGTCGCATACTTCTTTGTATTTGGCATGTTTGTAGGGCATTTCTAAAGAATGTTTAATATAGATTTTTTATATTAAGTTTTGTATATTAGCATCTCTACTAATAATGTTCATTTCAGGTAACAAATAAAGAGATTGGAAAAAAATATTTGAAAAGTTGGACACGGTCATGAATGCACTACATATTAGTGAAGATACAATTTGTACCTCATTTACGATTTCTTATAAGAGTTCAAGATTCAATTCTAGTTCATGGACTACTTCAAAAATATTTAGTGCAAAGATTGGATGTATTAGTTAGTTGATATTTTGAAATCATGTTTTTATTGCTAAAAAAATTATGAGGCTACTTCCTTTACCTAAAGTCATCAATCTTGGTGTTTTGAAATTGTACAATTAGGTTAATATTTTTGGACCTCCTCAATTGTGGATTAATATTGGAGCTTACTAGTACAAATTAGAGGTTGGAATCATATTAAGGAGGTCCAAAAAACCCTAGATCGATTTTTGTTTCATCCAAATCAGACATCAGAGGCCAAATCTAGAGCCATTTGAATTTTGAAGGTGCGACGGTGGCAATTCAAAAAAAAAAATTACATAGGCAATTTTCATACAATGATATCTCAGTCATTCGGACTCCTTTTTTCGAGATTTTTTTTTGTTTTGGGGTAGAATTTTGTTCTCTACACAGTGGTTTCTAATCTCTATTCCTAGGTTTTTTTTTAAATTGCAAATCCCATTTTTTGCAACTTCCAAGGCCTTGTTTGGGCTCATACAGACTTCTTTTCAGGTGTTTTTTTTTAAGTGCATAATTTTTTCTGTATTTTTTAATGGTGCTCTTAGATTATAGTGACTGTGATCAGAATTTGGCTTAGTTTTGAAATTGGAATGCATAAGCTTTAGTTTGGTCTTTTGCATAGTGATCTAAGTCTATTATAGCCCGATTGTGAGGTGTAATATTCAATTGTTGATCTCAATTTATAATGTGAGAAGTGTATCATTGATGTAATCATGGGATATGAAACACATCTTAGGCTATAATAACTTTGACTAGGGGTAATTATGGGTCATGGGAAAAAGGAATCATCACACATTGTTGATGGCTTAATATCTTGCCTCATCTTTATGGACTCATCCCCTAGCCAAAGTCAGAGTGGAAGAAAATAGTTTGGGAATATAATAATGGTCATATCATAGGATTGATTAGTATGATTCTCGGTTTGGATTTTTGCCATGATATCTACTCCAAGTTCCCGAGTATTCAATGCCCACGCATAGTTTGGACAATTATTTGGGAGCATTTTGGAGATCCACATATTCCTCCATTCCCAGATGATCTTGTTGCAAATTGGCTCATTCCATTTGATGATGCAGATAACATTCCCTATGATAATGATACATTAGATGAGATTGAATATAATGTATATATTGACAGTAAGGATGATCTAGTGATACCATTTGTAGCTTCTACTTCTCCAGTTTAGATCACATATTCATATCATATTTGTGATTCTAGTGAGTCACTACAAGAGATATCAATTTGTCTTCTTGATTGGGATTCCTACTTACCATATATTGGTTCATTATTTGTGGAGTCTCACATTTCAGATTTGGGAGACATACTTCAGGGGGCTTTTCTTCTCTTTGATGATAGCTTCATTACAATTGGACTTGGAGATACTTCTTCACCTTGTTTTTAGATTGGTATTCTTGATTCTTCTCCTTCACTTGGTTAGTCACATTTCTGGTTTAGTTTGATGATGTGATGGGGTCCTTGATCTTGGAGATACCTATTTAGTCTTCATAGATGCATATTTGGAGACCTTCTTCCTCCTTTCATTTAGATATGGATTAGTTCATGGCATCATAATCATACTTTATTTTGATTCCACTTCCTAGTTCTTATCCAGAATGGGAGGCATTCTTGCTTTTGTACTTGGTATATCTTCTTCCTAAGAGGAGAAATGTTGTTTGTAGGCATCAGATCGACTATGTTTTATCTTCAAGCACTCACCATTTTTGTAGGCGATTCTTCATTATGGAGGGATATCATGTCTCCTTATTTACTTCCTATGGGGGAGTTATTGATTGTATATACATGATGTGTGTAGTCGTCCATCCATTCATCTTGTGTGTTTTCATCTCTCTTTTGGAGGGGAGTTTTGTCCCATGAGGGTTTCTCCCTTTCTCCGCTTTATGAGAGATTGCATTGTCTTGCATTGTATTTTCATATCGTACATGGGTACCTAACATGACCTAGTAGTTGGGACCTATCTTGCATTGTGAGTTTAAGTGCTTTCCCCTAAGTTGCACTTAAGGGGGGGTGTTGGTGTAATTAAATATTCCTAATTAAACTTTACTTAAGCTTACGTAGGATAATGCATTGCATAGTAGTTTACATATAAGATACCTAGGAGTTTGCACCCATATTAAGCACATGGTGTAGGATAAATTCCACTTTAGGTGGTGATATTTGTTATCATATTCCACTTTATGTGTGAGATCCACCTTTAGTGCACATATCATATTATCATCCTCATCATATTGCACATACTTCATTTCATAATGGAGGATGATCCACCTTTGGTGGACATGTGATTCTACCTTGTATAGGTGATAGCTTATCTTTTCCTTATCATATTCTCTTATTGCATTACCTATATGAGCAGACCTATTATGTATATTTTACTTATTTCCATTATCAATAATATCATTCTTGCATCTTAATGCAATTGTCTTGTCATTCTCTTGTGGAAGTTATTTTGGTCTTTGATTTGATCCTGGGGGTGTTGTAGAGTCACCTAAAACTCTAACATATATTTTCTAAGAGATATTAATTATTTGCAATTTTGAAAAACTCGTCTTATAATTTCTCCATGGGGAGGATGAACACGTGACCAGATTTTAAGTACTTTACATTATCTTATCTTAAATGAAAGAATAATTTTGAATTTTACAAATTGTATGCTATATCTAGTTGTTATATTAAATGACTTCTTGGTGTATTTGATATAGTAGAAAATATATTAAAAAAAAATATAGCTTCAACAATCAAAACTCTAAATGATCATACAAAGTTTCATGAACTTACCATTTAGGGCATGAGATGACTTGATAATATTGATTGTCAACTAGAAGGTGTGGGGTAGTAAATAGAAAACAATAAATAAAATAGGTATCATAATACGTTACTAAATGAATTCCCGATGATGAATGCAGTGGATATCACTTGCGAAAAAATGCAACATTAAAACCATGCTTAAAATTCAAAAAGAAATATAATTTTAACATTATTAAAAACTTGGTTAAATTTGAAAATAAATTCATTGTCAACCTTATTATAGAGTAGCAAGTATAATCTACATAGACAATATGATGGTGTCTACAACTTAAACTTCCACGTGTAATGATCTTATAACAAATTGTATTACATAAAATACATATTTTGTGTAAAATACATGAGCACATTTGTTTTCATCAAGTTGCTCATGTGAAAAATCTTACTAGTAAGGACACTAATCACCTGATAATTTACTACTAATAGGAATACAACATGCTAAATTAGCACCATGATCTTTTTCAAGCTTTTCATTCCATAATAATGTGGCCCCATAGTGTTGCTTCAAGATGGAAGGCAAAATTATATGGAGAATTCATTTTAATGATGCTATGGTATGTCTTAAGCAAGTAAGATGATATGAATAGGTTGGAGCTTAGCTTTTTCCTTTGTTAGAAAGAGATTTTGAGTTATAAACAAGAAGAGAGTATCTCAAGCAAGAAAATATTGTGATATTATTTAGAAGCTTGTAATAAGTGGATACGTTTGTATTAGCTCACATGTATCAGATTTGATAGATGATCTTTTTGTTAAAATATTATAGTAATGGTATTTTTAATCTATATTCAATATCCAATATTAAGGGAAGGCCATTTTTTAGTCTATAAGGAAATTTTAAGCCATAAAAGGAGCATATTTTAAGGATTGTAGGACAGGAACCTTTTTTAAAGCTTATAGGAAGGGTTTTATGTTTCTTTTTAAGTCACAGGGAAGTTGGGGAAGCAAATATATTGAAATAAAATGAATTCATATAAAACCTTGTGTCAAAGGAAAAAGGTGAAAAAATTAATTTAAAAATGAGTACATTACGTGTGCCCTTTCACTAACTCATTGTCCAAATTCTTAGTTATGAAATTACATAAATTGACTAATAATCAAACTATACTCTATCTCTATACATATAATCACTAAACTAGTGACATATGAGGTGCATGTTAGGAACTAATGCTTCATACCCAATTACAATTAACCCATTTCCTACATAACCCATGAGAGACACTTGCATATATACAAGCTTACAAAATCAACATTATGAAAAGATCAGAAAACAAGCCACAAGATAATGCAAGATATACCCTGGAAAATCCCTTGTGAGGGAAAATGCCAACCTCCAAAAATATCCATACTACATTGTATTTTTCAACCATAAATCAATACAAACACTTACATAGTTATAATGAATACTCTTGAAACATCAAACCTTCCAATGCATTCTCCATGTGTCCAAGCATGCACCCACACATCCCATGCTATGCTTCACATATGCAACCTTCAGAAAGACTCAATAATAAAAACTTGCTCAACCAACCAACCCAAACCACTAACATGTGTTTTCTTTTATAGAAACAAGCTTACACAAAATACAACAAATGGTAAAGTAAAACCATGTGAACACAATATAATTGAACCTTGATTTAATATTAGATAATATTAAGTGTTCACTTTATTAAATATATTTCCCCAATATCAAATGAATACAATATATATCCCAATGTGATACTTACATCAAATATAATCTCCAATGTTATAATACAACACATAAAGTGGCCCCAAAAATATTCATGTATAGTGATGCATGCTCATATAGGTTCCCCTACGTGCACCACACACATAATAATAAAGTACTACATTATAAACATTATGCAAGGTGTACAACACCTCATCCCCATAGTTACCCTAAATATAATCATTAAAGAACTATTTCATTACCATACCACTTATAGGCCTTAAGTCGCTATAAGGCATAAATAAAATACAAAATTAACATCTTAACATCCCCCTTAATATTTTGACATGTTATGAACTATAATATGTAATCTAGGGTTAAGCCCTTTTTTGGTCTTTTGTCTTCTCTGACGGAATGTTGTTGTTTTGGTCTTTTATGCTTATCTTTTATCTCTATGTTAAAGGGTTTCGGGATCCCTTCAAAACCTGTTGTTACCTTAATCAAAAACATCCCCCTTAATATGAAATTGGAGGATTTATAACATATTTAGTGTAACACAACTAATATGCAAACAATTAAAAGAATGTCACTATGACAATCACTCTTCATGACAAGCTCTTTAAGACATAAATATTCTTTAAATTTGAATAATTTACTCTCCATAAATGACTTCTGAAGATATCTACCACTTTTTTCTTTGTCAAAATATAGTCAATTGAAATCTTTCAAAGCTCCAAAAATTCACAAACCTTGTGAAACTTGATCTCGTTATGCTTAGTCCTTGCATGCGAGATGAGATTCTTGGAACTCTAAAGGTCATAATAAATTATAAATACACATTTTAACACATGAAAGTGATCCAACATATCTCACAACCATATTTATTCATTCAAACTTGAGCTTGTACAATGTGCTTTTCCCATGCTATTGATCATAAAACACTTTTTTGCTTCTTGGAAGACCACAAGATCAAAGTAGACTTCTTTTCATTAGGATCACATACCCATTATAAATATATGTACCCATGGAGAATTCATTCTAGTACTCTCTTAAACTCAAAATATAAAGTTCCCTTCAAAAATCTCAAAATATATTTAATGTCTTTCTTGTAACTACTTTGTTGTTCCTACATAAACTTAACCACCAATTCAATAACAAAACATATATCACTCCAAGTTTGAGTGAGATGAAAAACCCTCACAAGGCTCTCATATTATAAAGGATATACCTTTTTTGCATGCCTCCTTTGTCAAATTTATACTAGGATCACATAGAGTTTTGAGAACTTCTACAACCTCCTTGAATGTTCTAACAACAATTTTGTATACTTTAATTGTTAGAATATAAATCGGTTTTGCTCTTATTAAATTTATATAATTATAAAGTAGTGAAAAATTCCAAGTCTCTAATCTCAAATTGTAAGGTTAATACTTCTTTACATTAGTAATCAATTCAACAATATTGCTCATTAGAATTAAAACATCCACATAAAGAATAATAATGAGAATTTCTTGATCTAATTTCTTAACATATGAATTATTAGATCATCTTTAAAGTTTTTGAAACCTAAATCACAAAGATAACCAATATTTTCATATCATACATGAGGTACATGATTCAATTAATACATGATTATTACTTTATAGTACAATTGCACAAACTATCATTTCAATAGTGAACAGTGTTGTTTGATTCCAAAGCCATTGTGCCACTTCCTAAAATTTGATTCCACTCACAAGCCCAAGGTTGTCATCAAGTGAGAAAAATTAGTTCATTTGCATAACTATGGAAGGTTCAAGGCCAACTTAATTAGAGTGGGTTTTCTCTCACACACTTTGAGCTTGGCTTAAATTAGAGAGGGTTTTGCTAGAGGTTTGAATAAATATTTAAAGATAATCTGTGATGATAGTTAACTAACCCAAAATGTTGATACAATTCCAAGATTTTTTCATTTAGCATGAGAGCACCTAGTTACCTTACTACCTCTATATAGTCAATTTTGATACCTTCATATTAAGTGCAAGGTGTGGGTAATATACATGATCCAAAAATATTATGATTATTATTCTTTGTAGATATGGTAGAAATAGGAACCATGTAAACTAAAACTAAGTTAAAATCATAGATACAATTATTTTTTTTCATTTAATGATTGGTTGAGCACTATTACCCTATATCAATGCCTATAAATGGGTACACAGTCAAGTTCACAAGAAATTTACAATAAAAGGAAAATACTAAACCTTTGATCTAAGTGTAACAAAACATCATATGAAATACCATAGCTAAAATATGCTTTTTTATCTAAAATTAAATCATAGAAGTTTATATGCAATTATTTAATGATCATTATAATAGGTGTGGAGTATTGAAATGTTGCCATGTTTTTAAAGAAGAATTACATTCACATACTACATATTCTAAGGGGAATTTCTAAAATATGTGAAAATGTCATGTAGACATACCTAGGATTCTATAGGCATTAAATTTATAATAAAATTTGTGATAGTACCTTCAAATATCTTGCAAATTTTATTGCACGCCTGCAACTAAATTTCAATGAATAAAACCCCATTAAACTTTGACAATTTTTCTATGTTGAGATCATGTTGACAGACCCTTTAGAAAAAATAAATATAAAATATACCCTTGGAATGAAACCTTAATTCGTGATATTGTAGGTTGTGCCCAGTTTTACTTGGGGAAGGATTTCACTCAAAATTTATATGTAGAAGATAAACAAATCTACAAAATAAAGCATGTCATCTTATTGATTTTCTGATGACATGTAACTGATTGAATGTTTGATAATGTTAAGTTGAAGATGATGCAAGACATTAAATCAGTTAATGGTTTGTATTGTCATTGATGTCAACTTGATATCATCTGTATGGTAATACACATAATGCCAAAGACTTCAAAGAATCAATGGAACAATGATTATGCTTTTAGCAATGCATAAAAGTCATGTATTCGCTAAGTGACAGACAACATTGACGGAGTGCACACCACCGGTAAAGATAGAGATAAAGTCACAGTGATGCCCGAAGAGTAGAAGATAGTGTTGCCCAACGAAGCAGAATCATAGGATGCCCGACGAGCTGAAAACAGAGTTACCCGACGAGCAAGATCCAATGATGCCCAATGGATGGAGATTCTGAAGCTAACTGAAGTTGCACCGACGGAACTGGCGGTTGTCACTGGCGACGAACTGCAAAATTGACTGACAGAACAGAGAGATCATAAAATGACAAAATATCTAGCTGGCAAAGCTTAAGGATAAACTTAACTTGTTGTTTTATTTCTTTTATTAGACCATAGTTAAAGCAATTGATTTATATAGTTGGCAAGAAGATAACTACGAGATAAATCAGGAGTTAAAGCTGCAAATCAAATTGGCTGGATTGTTTTTCATGCCAAGAATCAAGAATTAAGGAATATCATGTCTATATAAGAGACAAGCATAATTCATTTCCGTATGCACTCAGATACACGGGGGAGTGAATTGAAAGAAGATGTTCAAGAGAAACTGGTGAAGGATAAACTTCATACAGTCCTGATCAATCAAGTTGAGGGAGAGCTAAAGAATTCTGCAGACACCGACAAACAGTGAAGCACAACATCATAGAGAAGAAAGTGTGAAGTACAAAGGAATTGAATTAATACATTGATTAGATAGTTATTGTACATAAATAGATCTGAATATCTACAATTCAAAGTTGCATTAGAAATAGGTCATTGTGTTTTAGTTTAACCATTGAAGCATTAAGTCTCTTAACAGAGCAGGACTTAACCGTATTCTATAATTGAGGTATATCCTAACAGATTACCAAAAAGGTTGATTCATGATAGTAGCAGCGGTCTTACCTAAAGCCTATTGACAGTCTAAGAAGGAGGTTGATTCAAGGATGGTAGTAAGATTAGCATAAAGCCTATTGACAGTCTAAAGACTGATTCAAGGATGGTAGCGTAGATACCAGATACTAAGTGACAACCTATGTATAAAAATCCTCTAACAAGGTCGCACTTAACCATGTGTTTGTGACCTTTAACAGGGTTGGCTCCTAACAGGGCTGGCTCCTAACAGGGCTCACTTCAGAAGAGTGAAAATTTGGGGTACCAATCCTAGTGGTTTTTCCCTTAAGAGTTTTTCCACATTAAAATCTGTTAGGAATAAGGTGTCTCAACCTTGGATAATTCCTATTCTTATTATTTGTTTTGTAAAATGTATTTCTTGCAAATAATGTTGATGTGTCGGCATCTTGAATTGTGTGTAAGGAGATCATG
>MU224326.1:3231607-3248012 GCA_018584345.1 Thuja plicata | reverse complement strand
GAATCCAAAATAAGAAAAATAGAGGATTAGAAATCAAAATCAACCTAGCAACAACCAGAATGAAAGTGTGTCTTCCATCTCCTGGCTTTTTAAAAAAAAAAAAAAAAAGGCTTGATAATCTCCAAACAAGATTGTCATTGTCATCAAAGAGAAAAATAACCAAATGGCTTCTTTTATCCTTCAAAATAAAGCATCATCATGTAAGAATATTTCAAGTATCAAATACTATAGGTAAGTCCACTACACATTGAACCATGAAAGACAAGGATAGGTAGATGCCTCATATATTGGGCCAAGCCTCTACTACTTTTGGATATTCTAAAACATAGATAAGATATATGACTTTCTTCAATCCAATTTGGAGAGACACTTCATAAACCATAGTAGATTGTATCTTTGAGAAAAAAAGGCTACATAAGAACCAAAACTAAAACTTGGCACGCTATAAAATGTGACACTAAACCCTGCACCCTAAACCCCTAAACCCCTACAGCAAAGAAATCTTGAAAATGATAGGAACTTAGTATTAATCCAACTTTGACAAAAACGTACCCAACTTCCACACTTCCAAGTAATCCTAGTCACTATTGAACATAATATTCACAAACAATTTGGAATTCAAATGCCACCAACAAAGGGGTCACTAAAAACAATGCAAAGATTAGATGGTGCCCCACTAATGATCCTTGGGTCAATACTAATACTTGAATGGGCCTTCAACTTTAACACTGGGTATTATTGTTGGGATCCAAGCGATACTACTAAAAATGAGAATGAGATTTCTTGTTGTTTAGGTGGCTTAGCTTTAGCCATGTCCCATCATCTCTCTAAGGCGATAACTGAAACAGACTCTCAAATCTTAGCTTCTTCACTTCTCTCTAGCAAGAACCTAAGGAACTGTAAGTCATAAAAAAGTGACTATTAATATCCCTTGGCTTCTTGTAGAAGTAAAAGAGTATTGGATTCCCTATACCCCTCATGAAGTTAAACATGTCTTTAGACATCTAAGCTGAGTAATTTGCCTCCTACCATGTTGATCAGAAATGCTTAGCAAAGTGAAGAATCTTCCAAATGGAAAGCTTAAAACAATCTTTAAGCCAATTCATATTCAAGAAAAGAGGATCATTTTGATATTGATTTAGAGAATGGATATGTTAAGAGATACCTCAAGCCATTAGCAGTGTTTGGTTGCAGTGCAAGAAGACATGAATGTAGTCTAGGAGAAGTAAGTCGAAAACTTTTTATAAGTGTGAGTGACACAACTTTTTGCATGTGGTGATCACTCATATAGAGAAGTCGTGTTACATGTAATTTATAGTACGTTGAGATCACGATATGGTCGCCTGATGGTTGTAAGATTTTTCATATTCTACATGGCAGTTAAACCGATAGACAATTGGAATTCTTTGGTGTAGGGTTATGCTATTATATTTAGTGGAAGAGTACTAATAGTTGAGTGTTGAGTGTGTTGTAATACTTTTGTACTTTTTGTGTATCCAACTCTCAATTACTAATATTAAAGGAGTCAAACAGATGATAAATAAAAATTTATTAATAAGTTCACATGTACCAATAGCAATCATTTTTTAGCTTTTTTGGCTTATAATTGGTTCATTTGTGCACCACTATTGGGACATTTGTCCATAAGTATTGGCAATTTTGAGTGCACGATTATTGGGGCATCTTTAAGTAGGCATTGGGAAACACTTTTAAATGGCCACTTTTTGACCCTTCGACGCTTAATGATTACTAAAGTGAGATCCATTAATACCCAGAAGCCAAAATTTATTTTTTAAGTTGCCAACTCACATACGAAGACAACGAAAAAAAATCATTGAAATCAGATATATAGTTTAGGCTTTATAGATGCGTGAAGTTAGCTATAACAGCTATTGGTACACTTCCCCTATCTTTGGAAAGATAAGGTAATGTTGGATGTGGTTGGATTAGTTATATCTCGAAGGTGTGAAGTCTCGGTTGGAGGTTGTATTCTATTAGTCTATAGATTAAGAATGTGTGAAAAGAGATCCATTGTACTAGTTGTAGTTATTCCGAATAATATAATTTGTAAATGTCATTTTTTTGGTGGTTTTTCTATATAAATTTTTTTGTAAATTGATATCTTGTGTGAATATATGACTTGTGTACTATTTCATGTTTGTATGGAAACATAGTTTTTGATTAAGGAAATCAGGTTTTGATGGGTTCCTAAAACCCTATAACAAAAATAAAAGATAACTAAAGCATATAAGCATTACAAAACATCCATCATAAAATAGGCAGTTCTAGCAAAATAGTCTAAACAACATAAAGCTAGGAACGCATATCCAAAAAACCAGGAACAAAAACCAGAGGATCCAGTCAGGCAATGTCTCTAAGAATCTCCACCGCCCATATCTCCAGCTCGGTCATTCTCCCAGCAGCTTCTCTGAGTTCGGCCAGCTCCTTGTCGGCTTCCTGATCTACCATCTGCTTGGCTTCTTCTCCAGTTCCCTTCACATTTTCTTCTTCTGGAAGTTGATCCATGTCTCTGTGCATCTGCCTATCCTCTTTGTTTCCTTTTTGTGCTTGAAACTTGTCAATGATTACCTTAATGTTATCATTTGAGGCTTTTAGAATGTTGTAACTTTGCTCTGCAATTTTAACCATTGAAGCTTCAATGCCTTCAATCCTATGCTTCTGTTCCGTCACTCTACTATCCAGCTCTCTGTCCTCTGCTATATTCTTGTTGTTGTTGATTATGATTTCTTTTTCCATCCTGTCCATCCTTTTTTTCAGCTCAGATATTTCATAGTAGGTCCATTTCGTTGATCTATAGTTGTCAATGGCGTTGTTTTTTGCATTATTTAGCACATCCATTTGAGGATCTTCCCTCGCATTGTCACTGAAAATCACCAGAGCAGGATCTATGAGCTCTTCCATCTGAATTCTTCCCTCTTTGTTTTCCTTAACCAAGGTCCTTAGTAATTCTCTCTTTATGCCCATTTTAGCGGAGACCGAGTCAAAATTTCTCCAAACAACCTTTTTGTTTTTGCCTGTAATACTGCAGGTGTAATGGTCTTCTCCATACTCTGCATAACCCTGGTTGTTGTCATCCTCTTCTTTCTCCTTCCCCTAACTCTCCTCTTCCATAGCTCTCTCCTCTTGTGTTTCTTCTTGACTAGCCAGCTTCTCCTCCTAGGTTTCCACTTTTACTCTTTTTGATTTCGTGACCCTCTTCCCCGAGCTATCCTCCTCATTTTGAGTCGGCATCTTGATTGTGATCTTCCTCTTTTTTTCCTTCTTCCCCTTATTCTTCATTTCTCTTTCTTCTCTTGAGCTCTCATTCCCCGTTTCCATGCCTTCCTCATTTTCATTGTACTCCCTATCCAAAGAAACCTCTATGTGTTGTTTGCCTATCTCCTCTTTAACTCTATTTTTCCTTTTCTTCATCTGAAGAGGTTCTTCCTCCTCTGTCTCAAAGTGCATCTCTCTGTTGTCCTCTGTGTCTGAGGGGATGTAATCCTCCTCCGAACAATCCTCAGAATTACCTTCCTCCATCCCTTTAATTTCCTTTCCCAGAGTGCGAGATTTGAAATACTCATAAATTAAAAGTAATAAGCCCTCATAGAAGGTCGGATTGCTTATGTGTTTCTCCTTATAGTCATTAATGTTATCATTAATAGACGAGTAAAGGTAGAAAGGGATGGAAACCTTTGCCTCATACCTGAAGTGGTTGAGAAGCACAAAATGGTGAGTGTTGATGCAGTCGAATCTGGTATCCAGCGAGATGTATTTGATTATTGCCCTCAACACAAAATGCCACAGAGGTTTGATGGAGTTCGGGTGGTAAAAAGTGCCCTTTTTTACCAGAGCGTGCTTTTCAGCTTCATTTTTAACGAACTCCGTCAAAGATTTTTTGGAAATTTTTCTGTCCCTATAAAATTTCTTCCCTATTATGGGAATGCATGTCACCGCCGAAATGATTTCCTCAATCACCATGAAAGTAACCCCATCGATTTTCACCTTCCCTTCTTTCTAGCTCTTTACCATCATCTTTGTAACAGAGAGCTTCCACCCATGAAGACGTTCAATGTAAGTGGTCACTTCACCCTTTTTCAAGATCTCCCAAACCTTTGATCTTCAGCGCCATTTTTCGGCGCCATTTTCCGGCTTCTCTTTCCAGTTCTCTCCTGTGCCTTTCTCCCACCATTTCTGCAATTTCCCTATTTCCTCTGTTTCTGGTGAACTTCTCACTTAGAACCCTCTGTTTCGTAATGAAATTGGTTTGGAGTTTTGAGAGACTTCTTTTTGCCTCGTAAATGCAATAATTAATTAGCTGCCTCCAAGTGTGCCGACGGGGCCTTAAAATGATTATCCCATCATATCTCTCGTACTTGCACATCCTGCAGGGATTTTTTTCCATCTGTCATAACTCTTCATAATTAGCTTTTAATGGCTCCGAGTATGCCCAGAACCTAATCACTTTCAATGATGTTGGCAATTTCCAGCGGTAAATAATTCCCGTCATTCCATTGTTTCACTTCATCAGGCTTAACTCCCATGTTTTCCAGCCTGTCTGCCACCTGGTTGGCTTCCCAGTAGTCATGTGCCACGTAGACCTGATCAAAAGACTTAAGGATTTGTCTACATTCCCTTATTATATTCTTGATAGTCTAGGAAGGCCTGGTCTTTTCATTGAGGCAGTCTATGATATTTTTTGAATCCCCTTCTACCCATAAGTGCTTGATCCCCATTTCCTTGGCGAGCTTTAGAGTGTGATGTGCCGCACTAGCCTCTGCATAGTGGTTGGTTTGTGATCCCAGGGATGCTGAAATTGCAGCAATGCCCTTTCCATGTGAGTTCTTGATGATTCCACCCACCCCTGCCATCCCAGGGTTACCCTTTGCTGCCCCGTCAAAATAAACTTTGAACCACCCTTCTGGTGGTAAAGACCATCTGCAACCAAGCCTTTTTTTGGTGTTGTTGGGCCCATTATTGTGGTTAGAAGTGCTACCTTTGCAATTGGTGAAGTTTTCCAGAAGGGCATTTGCAATTTTTAGGGCTACAACCTTAGCCGGGGTAACCTTTTCCCTAAAGATCCTATCGTCTCGTTCCTTCCACAACCCCCAGAAGATGTGTGGCATAGCCCAAACCTAGAGATGATGGCCGCTCCCCCCGTGATGCCATTGGTCAAAGAGGTCAAGAGTAGTTTGAGGGAAACACCAGGATGTCTCAAAAAAAGACAGGAAATGGTGCCATATCTTCCTGGTGAAATCACAGTGGATAAATAAGTGGTCCACATTTTCACTTTGAGTTTTGCAGAGGATGCATCTATTAGGAATGTAATGTCCCCATTTCATAAGGTTATCCATAGTCAAAATGCAGTTTTGAAGCAAAGTCCAGAAAAATATGTTAACCTTTGGGATGATACCAGGAAACCATGCTTTGGCCCAAGATGGGATTGTATCAACAAGCTGCATCGACTCATATCTCGTAGCCACTATATAAGAGCCATCCTTGAACTCCCCCCAAACCATAGCATCTTCGTTGAGAGAGAGGGGAGTGTGACCCAGATAGACCATAAGAGGTTTAAGGTCCTGGGACACCTTAGTGAGATTGACCCACTTATTGTTTATTCCGTAGTCATTGACTCTGCTGCCAAATCTTTCAATGCAATGTTCAGCCCATCTGCTGAATGGCTCCAAATTCCATAAAGGACCCTGTATGAGCCAATCATCCTGCCAGAAGTTAACATCCTTACCATTACCAACTTTCCATCTTTTTTTTGTAGTCACTATACCCTTAGTCCTTAGAATGCCATTCCATATGTGAGATCCCTTCGGATCCAAGTCTCTGCTTATGAATTGTTTGAAGGTTAAGTTAGCTGCATATTTATCCTTCATGATGTCCCTCCATTCCCCTGTAGAGTTGAAGATTCTCGAAATCTGTTTAGCTTGCAAAGCTTTGTTGAACTGCTTCAGCTTCTTGATTCCCGGGCCTCCATGTTTTTTTGGCTTGCAAACAGAATCCCAAGCCACCAGTGGGTATTTCTTGTTTCTGTCTTTGTCAGCCCATAGGAACTTTCTCTGGATGGCCTCCAGAGAGTCGGCCACCTTTGCAGGGATAGAAAAGAGACTAAGTGCATAAGTAGGGAGGTTCTGAAGAGTTGATTGGATCAGAGTAACTTTCCCAGCCTGACTTAGGGTAATGCCCTTCCAGCCCGCCAATTTCCTGTTGAATCTATCAATGAGACCTCCCCAGAAAGCCTCAGGGGGTTTGGTTCCAAGCGGAAGGCCTAAATAGGAAGCTGGAAAGGAGCCAATGTCGCAGCCCAGAATGCCAGCCATTCTCCTCTGTATGGAAACATAGTTATTTGTCACATAATCTTAAAATTTTCCAATATCCATGTATAGTGGTTGTTTGCAATAGAGATTAATTCCCAACATTATTGAAACTTTCATACAATAGTTTCAATATTTTCAATGTTTTGAAATAATCCAAATTTCGTTGACATCTAACCTAGTCAAAGAGAGATTATTACTTACAGAACTACAATTTGGTGGATCCATTTTTGGATTTTTTTGCCCATATTGAAGCATGAGCACCAATGTGGAATATCCATTGTTATGGATCAAGTGGTATCAAAGCCCGACTTTCCAATTAGGCAAGTAGCATCAACAATTTCAATAGGATTGAATATTCTTTCTTGAGGGTCTACTAACAACCTTATGTAATGTGTTCTTCATTGTTCTGGAAGTGCAAGTTATGGCTTGTTTGGGATTGACATGGAAAAATAAAACAAGAGTAGAATGGAATAGTTGAAAATAGAGAACCAACTAATACAAATGTTGAACTAGAGGCTAAGCAAAAAGTGCCTTCCTTAGAGATTGAGAAAAAGGAATTTCATAAATAGTTGGAAAGGTGTGGCAAACCTTTGAAGTGTGATATACAAACTTAGTCCAGGGATGCCCAATCCATGGTTAATATTGTGGTAGTTTTAAAGAAGCCTTAACATGGTCAAGGTTTCTTGGTCGTGTCCATGAGGTTGGAAAATCTTTTGAATGTGCAACCTCTAGATATGTTTGTATAAATGATCATCTTAAGACACTAAACTCATTGAAATTGATGTGCAAGTCATTCATGAGAGTGAGGCGACTCCAAAGAGAAGAGGGCATCAACTTCAAGGTAAAGGAGGGTGTTGAAAACCTCTTCAAAAAGAGTGGGGCGAGAAGCTACCAAGACATAGCTCAAGGAGAAGCTTATGGAGTCCAAGGCCAACAAGATATGCCAATGTCATTTGTTGTTGCAAAAGGAAAGTGCACATAGCCAAGAATTGTTCGGGAGCACATTTGTGTGGTTTCTATGGTTTGGAAAACTATAGTTTGGCTACTTGTTCGAAAAAAAGATCAGTAATAGGCAACCACAAAACGTCAAGAAGAAAGAATTGTCCAAAGAATTGGGCAAATGTTATTTGTGTTGAAAATCTGACATAATGAGAGGGGAGGGGTGAATCAGTATACCCTTGAAAATTTTAAAACATTTAAGCAATTGTCCACATAACATAATTTAAACTTGTTGTAAATGAAAGAATTGAAACCAAATGAAGCAACACCACATAACACCATATTTTTATTGTGGAAACCCAAGATGGGAAATACCACGGAGAGGGTTAACTCTCAAGTGTTAGGTAATCGGATACTAAATATAGAGGTGGCACACTGCCAGTGTGGCTCACTGTCAGTTGGGTTCACTGCCCAAATTACAAAAACAACAAATATAGTTGATATTATGATATGCAAAATTTGAACTGTTATGAATGCATCTGCATATGCACAAAATACTATTCTCACTAAAGCACAGATATCCTTCTATACAGTCGCTATAATACATACAACAGTCTACTATATACAACAATAGATCGCATATACAAGTCACATTACATCTATCATATCATTAGTTATCATTTTTATCATATGCTGAAATCACATCCAATATATATCGTCATCGATATATCATTCTTCCATGTTGGTTGGATCTTTTGATGTCGAATGGGACCAAATATGAAGTTTGTGAACACATCATCAAACGTGTCGATGAAGTCGGCCATGTCAAAAAAACTATTTCTTACGTTGAGCACAATCGGTCTAGACCAAAACAATTATATGCCATGGTAGAGATAAGTGTACACTGATGATATCGATGTCGATGAAACAGTTAACCAAGCCCAAATATGTAACCGGAGAGATGTTGTACCAAAACATCCAGAATGACATCAATGACAATTGGAAAAAGGATAACTTTGCAATCCCCCCTTTGTCACTAATGGATAACCCAAAAAAATTGGAATGCCCAAAACTACAAAATTTCCAAGAAAAAAAAAACAAAAAAAACTCCCCCTATGTGGGATAACCTTGTTTTCCTTCTTTTTAAAAATGTTTTCTTTCTATTTTGTTTCTACTTATTACTCCCCCTTTTAACATCAATGAAAAAGGGGTACCATACCAAAACACAATGTACAACTTCAAAAACAAAGAAACTTGCAAGAATTTATCATGTTTACTGGATTTTGCTCCCTCAAAGTTTTGCTTCAGTTCATGAAACTTTGCGATCCATATGTCCTTGTTACAGTTCCATTGTTGGATTGCATGTGCCAGAAGATAAATGTGTACCCGAATCGATGCAAGAAAAATTTCTCCATCTTCAATGGAGCCAGGATCTGTCAAGGTGATTTTTTGTGTCATTAGAATAGCATGACTCAATAACGTTATACAGTTTGCACAAAGATCTCAAAGATTTCATGGAGGGACGATTATGTTTTTTCTCTGTTGTTGCAATACGAAGAACTTTTTGTGCAACTTCTCAATGGCGGTGCTACTGGTGCCAATTAAGTCTTCTAAAATTTTGAAAGAACGGTGTGCCTCCCAGATAGAAAGTGCAATTAGCGTCAATCTCTTGCCTGATTTTATTGGTGGCCTCGGGCCATTGTAGACTATACTCATATAAAGAATTTCCATCCTCAAGCAGATATTATCTTTCCTTAATAAGCAATGGTAGATCAGTGAAAGCATTTGCATATCTATCCTTCAATTCCTATAGCATCTTATTCTTTATGGCATCTTCTCTCAAATGAACATATTTATCTATGAATGCAATCAAAACTTTTACAGCATTAACAACTGTTGTGCATTTGTCCTTTTGATTACCAGATTGGTCTACTGTACAATTTGGTACAATGCTCTAGAGAGCATCAATGGTTTCTTTAATGATTTCCTCATTTTCTTCTAGATCCATGAATAAATCATTTTGGGTTGAAGCTGAGATTGTTTCACTTATCTGGAACATCTGACAAGGGGTAACTTTACTAAAATTAATAAATAACTTGGAAGCAGTGATCGATTGAATCATGAGAGGTGAAGGGAGAAAGTTCCTTAGAGATTTATCAGACCTTGTGTCGGTGAGATCATATCTTCTATTAATGATCTCAACTTCTGGTTCTTTGTCTTTCTTATGTTGCATTGTATATAGTATCGGAACAATTGTCTTTATAGCGCCCTCTTCTTTTTTAATCTCCTCTACCTCTTTTCCTTTAACTTCTTCCATTTTCTTTTTCTTTGTTTCTACCTCTGATATTTCCTCTACTTTCTCTTCGATTCTTACTTCTTCCTTTTCTTCCTTAGTTTTCTTTTCTTACTTTTCTTCAACTTTTTCTTCCTATATTTCCTCTATTACCATAGACTGTCTTACCGGATCAACAATTTTGACCAGAGAGAAATGATGCTCTAATTCTGGAGGATTCTGATCAAGGTTATAGACCTCCTCATCATTATATTCTGGAATAGGATCTTCTTTACTCATTTCTTTATGTGATGATGAAGGAGCCTCAGATGCTCCAATACAAGAACATGCTTAACTCGCCAGCCATACTAGTCAATTCATTGATTAAATCTTCCTTAAATTGAATTGTTGCAGATTTTCTTTCCATAAGAACATGCACTCTCTTCCTTGTTCTTCCTACCCGATCTTTAGCAATAGACGTAAAAGATGACAAAAATTGTTTATCTACAATCCTGGAAACTTCAATTATGGCGGTTTTGATAATATCTTGATCAATTTATTTTTGCTTCCATACAAATTTTATTTAACTCTTCCTACAAGGTTTCAGGAATTTCTTTCTAATAAGAATCAATATCTACATCTAATCTAGCACAGTATTGTACAAAAGCTTCTATAATATTTTCTTTTTCTTATGATGTAGCACTCATATAACTTTCCTCTTAATCTTTAGCACCATTTGTAAGCATATCAAATAGAGTTTTTACTTCAAGAGGGTCTTCACATACCTTTTTATCTTTCTTCTCACGGACATGAATCCAAAATTGTTCTTTATTTGATTCTTCTTTCGATTCAACTAAAACCTGATCATCCTTGGTGACTTTAGCTTGAACAGTTTTCACCTTCTTTGATGATGCAGGAGTTAAAGTATTTTTCTTTCTTTTACCGGACGGGCTTCCTTCATCCTTCTCAACCTTTACAACTAGAGGAGCAACTGGAGGAGTGGTGTCGAAAGAACTACCAACAGAACTCTGAGTGATTCTCTTAAGAGTAGAGTACTCTTCTTCTGCAAGTCCTCCTTGTTCCTTAATTTCCTTCATAAGTTTGTCAGCCTTCTTTTTTATATCTTTGGAAAAAATTTCTCCATGTATCTCACTGTTCTCTTAAGCAGTTCCAAACCTCTTCTTAGAGGTATCCACTGGACTTGCGAGGAGCACCTTAGCATAGTTTTTAGCCAATTCTTCTGAAACTTCATAACTGAGTTTCAGTATCCATTGTCCTCAGTTCTACAGCTTCCATTATACATTTATCCACAATGACAATAAAGTGATATCTTTCTTGTATTTTTCAACAACAAACTTAGGCATCCTATTCTGGTTATGCATCTTATACTATAGTACAAAGAAAAGTTGTGTAAATTGCACATCTTGATCAATAACATCCTTGTACCTTCTCAAGCGTTAAGCAATCTGGTGTGCAACCGATCTGTGAGGAGACCAAAGAACGTTTCCTTGACCATGTAGTGTTTGAGAAATAGAACAACAAACACAATGCTAGGGTTCCAAACTGGAACACGACATTCTTCTTGCTAGTTTTGACTTAACGTTAATTTTCAATGAATTACTCCTTAATAATCTCACAGAGATCGTAATCAACATCGTTAATTACCATATCGTAGGTCATGAACACCGTCGTAGAAAAAATCAAATTTTCTATATTTGATAGTAGACTTTGTTTCATATTACTTGTGTTGCATACCTCACTATAGGGTCTAGAATAGGATTAATTGACAGGGACCTTTCGTCATGTACACCTTGGGTGAGATCTATGACATCCTTGTTCTTTGTAGCCTTTTCTTTCGGTAGAATACCGGTATCGTTGAGTCCAGTTATTGTTTTGATCACTTCCTTGGTTAACAAATGAGAATCATCCAACCACAAGAAAGTGTCATGAAACCTGCTCATTGCTATTATGACCCATTTGTCTTCTCCAGAGAAATTCGGAAATTAATTCCATACATCCAACTTCTTCTCAACCAAAACCCTAAATTGTGGATTAACCTTTATATCCTTATCAGATAACTTCTCAACCCATAAATCGATTAATTTCAAATGATCAAATTCATCCAACTTACAGCGGAGATGAATTATTACATCCTCTGCTGGAACAACACCATGAGGGATCCTCCGGAGACATCTGGTCAAGTAATTTTCAATCGAAATATCTGAGAAATGCTTAAATACAGGACAGGGTTCAATATAAGCATCGATCAAGATTGGAGTAGATTGGAGTAGTAGGAGCATCCATTGCACAAAGATGCAGAAAAGTTATAGAACACTGAAAAGTACCTTTGTTCACAACTGAGAAAACCCTTGTTTGCTTCAACTCTGCTTCTCTTTCGCCCTTCTGAAAAAAAATTCGCATTTGTGAGAAAGAAAACTTATCTAATTCCCATTTAAAAAGTAATCTCAAAATAAATGCCCTTAATCACAATTAATGTGTCGTAGTCCCACTATGTGACCACTTTTCACGGGATGAGAAACTCATCGGATACTGATCAATTTATTGCTCTTTTCTTTACCGGAATCTCCCTGATGGAGTAGATCTGATATTTCTTTAGCAACTTATTAGCAAGAAGAGAGATAGCCATTGAATATTTCTCCTCCTAACAACACTCGAAAGGCTACTAATTACCAAAACAAATATGTGTATCGGAACCAGAGCAGCTATATTCCTTGTTTCTCCAGGTCTTTTTTATCTTTGCCTTAACTTCCTCTTTGGAATTTGTTTATTTTCTTTACTGATTCGGTAGGTTTGACTTCAACATATTTGCAAAATATTTCTTTGTGCCCAAACTTGTTGCACTTGAAACATCGGTTGGCTTTCTTCTCTTGTCTTGTCCAACACTGGTTAGTCTTATGTACATATGCATAACAGGTATAACAATAACCAGAAAAACTGATTGCTTCTACTAGGTTTCCTACATTGGCTTGCCTTAATGACCATAAATATTGCAATTAAACATCTACCAGAGTAAGATCTATCATTCTGATTCGATCTATTTCTACAATTTACCGCTTTATGACCTAATTTATTGCAATTGAAATAGTGACCAATAAAAGAGCAGGGTTTCTTACTTACCTGGGGTTTTACCGAAGTCTTACCTTTATCCTCTTTGTCTGATTCAATCTTGTCTTAACTTACCTGATTTGGTTCTTTATTTTCCTCAGATTGGTTGTGAGAACACTCACTGATTTCACAACCTAGGCCTTTCTTATCTATTGGAGTTCTTTGAGCATTTAGCATTTCATCGAACTTCTTCGTACTGGTTTTGAATGTGTCTTCTCTTTTCTTTGATTCCTCCATATCTATTCTAAGAGACTTAACTTCTTGTTCTAACTTCTGGAATTCACCAGTTTTGCCGTTGATCATATTATTCATATGTTTTTTAATCTTTTCATCTTCTTTGCTTTTGGCTCTCAAATTAATGATAATTTCATTTGCTAGCTTGAGTTCATTGTTGAATTCTTTGTCTTGATTTGAATTTTCAGATTTGTTCCTTTAATTTCCAAATACAATTATTGGCCAATTAAAGATTTTTTGATAATTCTGTGTTCTCATCTTCAACAGATCAAGATCTTCGTCTACAGACATAAACTCATTTTCATCCATGGTGGATCTAGGCGAAGTATGTTCAACCTTTTGGATCTCCTTCAAGTTGTTAGACTCTACCAAAGGAACTTGTTAATACCAATTGTCGAGCATCCGGTATACAGAGAGGGGAGGGATAAATCAGTGTACCCTTGAAAAATTTAAAACATTTAAGCAATTGTCCACATAACATAATTTAAACTTGTTGTAAATGAAAGAACTGAAACCAAATGAAGAAACACCACATAACACCAGTGGAAAAATAAGATGGGAAAAACCACGAAGAGGGTTAACTCTCTAGTATTAGGTAATTGGTTACTAAATGGTAACCAGTTACTAAATACAGAGGTGGCACATTGTCGGTGTGGCTCACTGTCGGTTAGGCTCACTGCCTGAATTACATAAACAACAAATATAGTTGATATTATGGTATACAAAATTTTAATTGTTATGAATGCATCTGCATAAGCACAAAATACAGCTCTCGTTGAAGCATAGATATCCTTCTATACAGTCACTATAATACATAGAACGGTCTTCTATATACAACAGTAGAACACATATACAAGTCGCATTACATTTATCATATCACCATCTATCATCTGTATCATATGTTGAAATCACGTCCAATATATACCATCATCGGTATATCATTCTTCCATGTCGGTTGTATCTTTTGATGTCGACTGAGACCAAATATGAAGCTTGTGAACACACCATCAAACGTGTCGGTGAAGTCGGTCGTGTCAAAAAACTATTTCTTATGTTGAGCACAATCGGTCTAGACCAAAACAATTATATGTCATAGTAGAGATAAGTGTACACCGGTGATACAAATGTCAGTGAGACAGTTAACCGGGCCCAAAGATGTAAACGGAGAGATATTGTATCGGAACATGATGAATGACATCAATGACAACCGAAAAAAGGGGTAACTATACAATTTCCACTCACTATGGAAAGATGAGCATTGACATGAGGCTTGCCTTCATCCATATCTCTATCCAAATAAACATTAAGAGGGGATTTTTTTTTTTTTTTTTTGTTTTTTTGTTTTTTGTTTTTTGTTTTTTGTTTTTTTTTTTGTTTTTTNGGGGGGGGGTTAAACGCAGTATGTGTTTAATGTAAGATAAAGAGAAATTACTATAGGACATATAGAAATAGAATAATGACTAGAGTACGTTCATCGAAAAAGAAAAAATGCAATGGAGGGCAATATACAAGGAGAATACTATCCACCCAACCTCAAGACACGCAAATACATAGGGAAGAAAGACTAATCATACAAATGAGATGAAAATATAAAAGAACAACTGAGCGCGAGCACAAATAATGAAGTGTTGAAAACTAACAAATTGTTGCTAAAGCCCCACCTCCAATAGTTACATATCTTCAAACTTGGAGATGAAGAGCGCGAGACCAAAAACATAGTCCCACGACATATACTTCTCTACAGTTGAAAAGAAATCTTCATTGTTTCCATGAAAGATGTTCATGGGCGCAAAGTCATCACGCAAAACACATGACTTAAAAATATCCTAGGCATGTGTCATCTTCTCTTCACACCCATCCTTGTTTAGATTGAAGACGCACCCAAGTCTACCAGAGATTGCTTTCGGATTAATACCTTTGATCCCTTGAGACAAAGAGAAAAGAAACTACTAAGAGAAAAGAAGGGGAAAGTTAAATAAGAGAAAAGAAGTGTAGCACAAATTACTAAGGTAGAAGCACGAGCATTAGAAGAAGCCATAAGGAGGATGCAGCTTGTTGAGGATACTTTATCCCAAATTCAAAAGGGTATTGAAAATAAATCTTCCCTTCAAGTTTATCTTGAAGGATTCGATTTATTCTATTTCTCTTCAAATTTAGGTTGAAGGATTCCATTTATTCTAGTTTCTCAATTCTAGTTTAAGTTCCAATTGTTGATTGGGAAAATGACCTAGCTGCATTTGTCGAAGCAAGCAAGGGGTATGGAACACTCTAGGTATCAGTAGACCAATGATGGCATGTAGGTGGATATTCTCACACGGGCTCATCGCCTCTTTTTAAATATAGAGGTTTTAGTATGCCTACAAATTGTTTTGCATACACCTAACAATTGTAGCAAGTTGCTAGGTTGTTCTGGGAAGTTGTATGTACTCATGGGAAGATGCAATAAGCTTCTCCAAAGCTAGTTTGATATGACAAGGTTTAATGAGCAATTGAAGCATACTCCAAGTCTAGTCCCACAAGTTCTTCCAAAGGGATAACACAGTTTGCAAGGCATGTGGGTCACTGAAGGAGGTATGAACAATATTGAAGGTAAATGGATTTACAAGTAATTCATTGGTTTATGGTATTGTGAGATACCTTGATTTGTTTAGCATTTATGTTGTGTTTTTTTTCACTCTTTTGTAATGGTGTTAAGTGCTCGAGATGGAACAACGATGTTGAGAGTAGTTTAAGCACTCTAATTTATGTTTCTATGTCATTTTTCACTCTCTTTTGTAATGGGATTATGTGCTTGAGATGGAACAATGATGTTGAGAATATTTTCTTGCATTTGATGTTGTAAGTTCTTACGTTGTTGCCACATGCTTATATAGGACCCATGATGGTCAATGTTTGTAACCTTTTGTATTGATAGGTAAAATTTTGGTCCATTGTTTGTGTTTGGAGCATTGGAAAGACCCACGGGGATCATTATTTGTGAAAGACATACAAAAAATAACTAGTGGTTATTTTATGTTTTAAAATACCAAACTTTTGGAGACCAAAACCCTCCCCATCAAGAAGGTGTTAGTGCTTTTTCTTGTATGAATCACAGTGCTTGAAATGACTACTTGAACACTATGCCTCCTAATATTGATTCAGATACAAGAAAAGCCTAATTGCTAAGGATTGGATAAGATCCTTCTTCGTTTTTGAGCTCCACATATACTCAGGCAGGTTTTACCTCTTAATGATTACTAATTACACAGTATATATAAAAGTGGACACTGATTTGCTATGTATCTTTGTTAAACCAACTTATGAAACACCTTTCAAATGACCAAGCACAACCAAATGAAAAGTTTAACCAGACAAACTATGATTGTCAATATAGCGAAAACCAGTGATATAAGGACGTTCATCCTTCTTCCTTTTAAGGAGGGATAACCTAGTTGATTCACTCTCTAAGGAATCATCAAAATGAACTGTAATGAATACAATTATCTAGACATAGAGTTCAGATAACAGA
>MU224326.1:3194849-3227535 GCA_018584345.1 Thuja plicata | reverse complement strand
TAGACTATAGGTTGAGAGTTTTAGTAAGAATTATAGCTATAAATTGATTGGATTCAAAGAGGGGAAGGGGGAAGGGGAGGGGGAAGGGGTGGGGCATCAATTATATCCTTTTGGGATCCTCATCCTATCCATCGAGCGAGTGATTATTTATCTCACCATGGATCATTAGATGTCTTGTTATGGCTTGACCACCCAAGTGAAGCATAGAGTAATAGTTGTCAAAGAACAACTTTTAAGTACCAATAGCAGTCAAGGGTTGGTGGGAGGATGCCTATCATTCCTTCCACACCCCTGGGTGGGAGAAATATTTCTAGGAAGAATAGGTGTAAGAAAAGTTCTTAGGAGGCCACATCTCTCTTGTCACCCACCCCATATATCTCTCCCCACACTAGACTGTAGGTTGAGAGTTTTAGTAAGAATTATAGCTATAAATTGATTGGATTCAGAGAAGGGAAGGGGGAAGGGGTGGGGCGTCAATTATATCCTTTTGGGATCCTCATCCTATCCATCAAGCGAGTGATTATTCATCTCACCATGGATGATTAGATGTCTTGTTATGGCTTGACCACCCAAGTGAACCATAGAGTAATAGTTGTCAAAGAACAACTTTTAAGTACCAATAGTAGTCTACAAACATGAACTATGATCGATCAAATACCCTTTTATCACTTGGCTCACCATGATGTTGTTCTATCTCATGCTCATGACTCGAAGTTGCTAAGACTAAAATATTATAGTTTGAGTCACCTTGTCCATATTTTGACATATATATTATGATGCGAAGTATCCCATATCTATATATAGGGTAGAAATCTAGATGTGTTTGGAGCTAAACATACTTGGTATGAATTGGGGGAGTGGCATAGGCTTGATAGAGAGGAGAGGTTGGTATATACAATAGCTCCTTCTGGTGATAAATATATAGGGGAAGAGGTCGACCTTCTATGCCATCAAGGTGATCCAAAAACCAGGGCCTAGTTACAATCAAAGGATTGATTCCTCTCCACTTCATGGAGCTCACTCAAGATATTATTTATTCCATTTGTGAGAAAATCTCAATTGCTATGCAACGTAATCTTGGTTACCATGTAAGGTCTTGATTGGTACACTGCAAGAATTTAGTAGTTGTATAAGATTCTCCCTTAGTTGTGCAACAAACTTTGTTATGCAAGCAATCTATTGAGGCAAAAGAATTAGGCAATGAGCTTGTGAGAGGAGCAATTTTCTACATGTGGTAGTGATTTCTCTTCTATTCAAGTTGGCCAACCATTTTTAGATCATTGTCGTGAATGACACCAACATTGTCTTCCTTCTCTTTTGGTGGGAGATTAGCTTTTTTTGTGGGCAGCATTAAAGATGAGTTGTTGGATGTTTGATCTTATCAAGCAAGTTAGACAAACACTTAGACAAATCTTGTGTTAAAATAGCCATTGGATTTCCAAGCAAAGGACAAAGGAAGACAAAGGTAGAGGAGAGAAGTTAAAGAGCCAATTGGCACTTTGTTTCCACATTCATCATTAGTAAATCATGCTTCTTCCAACCATTGTGGTAGAAAAGCATTGAATAGGCAATTGTTCCTTCTTAATTTTCACAAATTTAAGGTGTCGTAGCTTGAGAAAAGCAAAGACAAAGGATGTATCAACTAAATTAATAATGGTGGTATTAATTGATACTTTCTCTTTGGGCATTCTCCTCCCATAGTAGTTGTAGAGGACATTTACAAGGTTTTAAGATAATCTAGATCTGATTGGCATCCATCCCAATCCAAGAGGGATTGCCACTTGTAAACTTACATACGGCAAATTCATTGTTGGAATTTTCTTCCCAAATTAGATTTCTATAAGTTAACAATTATATCATGGTTCCTTGGTGTTTGTTGTGAATGTTATTACTTGCTTTATTCATTTACAAGTTAGAGCATTCTTTTCACTTCCACTTGAGTTAGCATTTATATACTATAGTTGTAGCATGCAATAAGAGCATGTGAGGAGTTGTAGCAAAGGTTGTTATGGTAATTTTCTTTAAGTGATTAAGAAGATATCATTCAGTCTACTAGTATTTGTGTTGCCTATTAGAGCATGTGAGGAGTTGTAGATTTGCGCAAAGGTTGTTACGGTAATTTTCTTGAAGTGATTAAGAAGATATCATACAGTCTACTAGTATTTGTGTTGCATATTGGATCATTGACCTTGGTGTAACAAATTGCTAGTACAATATGAAGTATACTCTACAAACAAATGGAATACAATTACTTGGAATTTAATTTGGGTGTAGACCATTGAAAGACTTCATAATCATACGCACCATAGATCATCTTCAAGACCCCTTGAATCAAGGGGAGTTTGTTAGGTCTTGTGATCCATATAGTTTTTTTCTTTTTTAAATTTAAAATGATAATATAATTTACTTGTATGAGGCGTGCATCTTCTTCATGAAAGAGACCCCGTAGGTTTAATCTGGTTAGTTCAATCTTTATGATTTAATCTAGGCTTTACTGGGAGTTGCTTTCCCATCAAGGGCGGTTTCTCAAAGGAAATGGATTACATAAGCCAGTGGAAAAAAGAATGCAATATCTCAATCCCACATAATATATTATCACATTCTATATCATCTGCAATGTAATTTATATTACTTTGAATTCTCAAAATTTTAAAACTTGATCACATTCTATATCATCTGCAATGTAATTTATATATACTTTGAATTTCCAAAATTTTAAAACTGAAGGTTCTATAAGAAATCCCTGCTGCATGATACGAGTGTGTTGCAAGTTCTTGAATTTATTTAAAAGCCAAGGGTTTTTAAAGAACTCCCTGCAAAACTCTCTCAAAACTGAAGGTTTAAAAATAAATCTTCACTCTATTTCAGAAGAAATGCCTGCCGTATAATACTAGTCCATTGCATGTCCTTGATTTTATTTAAAAACTTAAGGTTCTAAAATAAATCATCTTTCTGTTTTAAAAGAAATCCCTGGTGCATTATACTAGTGAATTACACGTCCAAGGACATTATTTAAAAGCTTAAGGCTTTAAAAGAAATACCTGCAAAATTAATCTCCCTCTCGGGATGTTTGGTCCAATTTTTCAATCGGCAATGGATGCCCCCTCTATCTCCAAGGCATGCCCCCCTCTCAATATTTCAATCGGCTGTGGATGACATTTTTTGAAAAATGTTCTCGAGTTCAAACTTGGTCAGGCTAGAGCCAATTTTTCAATCGACTGTAGAGAGCCTTTCTCGAAAAACATTTCTCAAGCTCAAATTTGGTTAGATTTGACATTAGAGCTAATTTTACAATCAACCGTGGAGAGCCTTGAAAAATATTTCTCAAAGGTATAATTTGATTAGCCTTGATATAAGAGCTTTAAGGACTGATATATGTTGTTCTAATCTTAGAATTAAATTGTTCAGATTTTATGCCGAGTCTACTTTGCAGACTTTGAAGGAATGACATGATTGGCAGTAGAATTTGGTTTTAATTTGGAAGGTTCTGGAGAATTTTTGAGGTGGAAAGCTGTGTGAAGAAAGGGTAAGTGTAGCCCATAGATTGAGCTTTCAATTGGACAATCAGTGCTGTTAGGTTGGAATGTCAGAAATTAAGGAGCACTGGAAAATGATCTGAGTAGATCTGATGGTCGAGGACTTAATTCAGAAAGATTTGTCGAACATAGACTGAACACCTAAGATTTAGCTCGAGGATCAATTAAAGCTCCAAAGCAAAATTAAATCTAAGTCATCAATCTTTATGAAAATTGAGTTTTTGGCATTGTTGCTGTGAAGCTTTTCAATTGCTCGCAAATGAGTAAGCATCAACTGTTGATTTAGGTTTTGTCCAATCGGTTAGCGCTGTCATTTTGAAAATTTGAAGCTTTGGAATTTTTTGGGGATGGGAAAGCACCAACCATTGATCAAGCATTGATTGGACAGTCAATGGTATCTGATTCTATCATCTAAGAACATCTAAATGTAAATAGAAATGGCCGTTGGATTGTAATCAGATCAATGGTTGGGAGAAAGCATTGAATATTTAAAGGTTTAAATATTTCAACAAACATTAAAAATGATAAAAAAGTGGAGCTTTACAATGTATTTGACAAAAGCTTTGTCAAGGCCCCCAATCCTCAATGAGACAAAACGGCTATGGCACTCTCTTTTTGAAGCTTTCAAGTTTCCCCAAAATGCAAAAGACAGTCACTAAATTTATTTTGCATTGATGGTCCTGATTAGAGTTTTCAGCGCAACCCTTGCAAAAGGGTCAAGACTATTTAAAAGCTTTCGTCTCTATTTTCTTTATTTAAAAAAAAATTGTGACTGCTGCCCCTCAAACTTATCCTGCGGTAGATGCTTAAGATGTGCCTATGAGATCAGCTGAACTTAATTCATCTTCTTTGTAGAAACCACCAAACATAAAACAATTCAGTCTCAAAAAGATTGTGAGGAATATACGAATTGCTGCAGCATGATCTATGTATCCATATACCTTGCTATTATCCAAACAACTATTTGAATGCTTCGTCAAGCCTTTACTAAAGTTGACCCATCTCAAGAAATCTTTGTATTGAACCTGGCATTTTCTTGCAACATGTCCACTATTCCCAAAAAATGTTCTGGCTACTATCTTCCATTAATTAAAACTTGTAGGACTTCTCAAAATATCACTGAACCATGGTAGAACATACCCAAAGCTTCGCATACCTACAAAAAAGTTGTCTTTGATTGACCAAGCTTTCATGCTATCACCCTTTTTAACAAAATTGATTGGAACAGTTATACACAGTGCAGACCAAAACATCAAATAACTATTGACTTTTGCACTCTAAAGGAAACTATGAATGGGAATTAACATAAATGAACTATAAAAGAAAAAATTTGGTTGGTGTCTTATCCAAGAACAAATTACAAGAAACAACAATCTTCATATACAAATCAATGTTGGAATACTGAATTCATTTACATTTGCTGCTATGAACTAAGAAATATTCTTCCAGGTTACAATCAAATCCTTATACAAAATAGAGAGAAAGGTGTGACACACTTGCACTAGTGAAAGTCACTTGGGGTGAAAACTCTAGCATCAAAAGTCTGCTGTCTTTATCAATCTGCTGGTTACATATAGATTCAAAGTTCTAGCTATCTTTTGTTGCATCCAGTGTTCTGTGGGGATGTATAACCCCCCAAATGCTGCTTGTTTTGGGGACAGGAATGTCCCAAGATGCAGGGGCTCCAGAAAACATTCCCCCACCATGTTGCCACCATCTATACACAGGGGATGTCTATGAGATTTCACCCTTAGAGAAAGGACATTTCTAAGGTGTCTCCTTGATTTGGAGGCTTAAAATGAAACACTGGAACATCACCAGGGACCCTAGGAGACTTGTTGGTGTCCCTTGAATGCACCAAAATTGCTCAGCCGTCCCTGACTCCCTTGCATCAAACAGTTAACAAAACAATTTTTCTCTAAAAGTAGGCAATTTTTTTCGATTGAGCCACTAACCCTAACCGTAGCCCTAAAAGTGTAATTGACCCCACCCACACCCTAAAAGACTAAATACTCAAAACAGGCTATAAAACCTGCATAATCCTCATCATTTAGACCAGTAAAATTCCTCTAACTTCATTGTTAGTTCTCTAAAGAATGAAGCTTTGGTTAGAAATATGAAAGACTTGGTCTTGGAGAAAACATGGTGATAAAGTCTGAAAACGGCATGTGCCATAAGGGTTCATGTGGTCTCGAAGGCATGCTACCCCTCGACCCATATAGAGGATCTAGCCCCCAAATCCCCACCAGTTGATATTCTCCTGTCGTCCCTAAAAAAAGGTCCTTGGTCCCTCCATTCTCAAAAGTGAAACCTGACCCATTATGAAACTCCATGGAACTATGGTTGCATCACAAGGATAGCAATATCTCATACATGGAATATGTTCTTATTTCCATAAAACTTTGCTCAATCTTATCAATTGTCTACTACTAGTCAGTAGTCAGCAATGGAACAGACCCTTATCAGTGCCCTGTTCTTCTTTGCCAAGAAAATATTTTTGTTGGGCTTCCAACCATTCTTTTTTCTATTTTTGCACAATCTTGTGCCTGATTTATTTATCCAAGTTTTAGAATATCCATGGGCATGGGGTTCTATATGTGATCATGTTCTAATTACAATTTCAAGTCATTTAAACTTCAATTTGCCCAAGTCAAGGAGGACTAAATTTTACTCGTTAAAGCAGATGTTTGGGCTTTGTTTCAGCTTAATTTTTGTGTACAGAAGGCCATGTGTTGCCATACTTTAGTTATATTTTCTGCTAATTTGAACTTCACTTAACCAAGTTATGGTGAAATGTCCATCTACCATTTCCACATTTTTTTTGTGGTCATACAATGGAATTTTGATCTGAAACTGACTCCATGTGCATCTTGAAAGCTTTGTGAGGAAGACCCTATCAAATTTACAGCTCATTTAGGTGCCATGTGAAGGTTTTACGTCTCCTACACCTTTTGCTTATACTTATAAGTATAATACCTAGATGACTGGTCAGATTCCATGGGGAATTGTCCTTTTATCACCATTCCTCTTACTCAAATATGAGTGCAGTGATAACATGGCCTTGTATTCTTCAATATGTGTCAAGCTTTTCTTAATCAGATTTGCCTAGATATTCTCTAAAACTGTAGAGTCGATATATCTCTTGGTTTTTTAAATTCTTTCATCCAGGATATTTCCTTTAACTTGGGATTTTCTCTATCATAGGTTTTGTTGGTCCAATGTTTGCATTCAGACATGTGCCCAATGGATTCTCATGCCATGTAGAATGGTGAGATTGAGAGGAAAGACCAAAACATGGTTGAGGCAGCTGAAATGGTTTCTAAGACTCGAATTTGCAGCAAGGATTCTATTGTTGCAAAGACAATTGGTGCTTATTCAGGGTAAATAGGGTAAAAGAAAAGCCCCTAAATAAAGGTAATACTGAGGGTGGTTGGGCAGCACAATTATTTAAATTCCAATCTGGTATCTCCATAATATGCTGCTCACTATTATTTAAGTGTGCTCCAGTTTAAAACTGTGTATTGCTCAGACTCGTGATGTTTCCTCTTGATGTCATTCCAGAGCTCTGTTTACAGAAAGTCCAAGTTCCCAGGGCCCAAAGGATTGTTTCTCAGGTAACGATTGGCTTTGTTTTGTTTTAGGGCAAACCATGTGATATATAATTATATTTATTATGGTTTTGAATTTTCTGTATAATTGGGTCTAGTATCGTACAAATATTTCAGGTCTTTCTTTACTGTCCATTATAGCCATTGTTTGTGCCATTTGGAAGAGGACTCTGCCACAGAATTGATCCATCATTTTGTAAACAAAATTAGCTGTTCAACCCCTGAGTGCAATGTTTTCACCAATCGCTATGGTGTGTGCTATTGCAAAGAAGAGTTTTGATTTAAAGAGATTCAATGCTTCCAAAAAAATCACATTCAACGTATGAGACCTTTGCAATGATATTACCATTTGATCTGAAAATATCTCACATCCAGTATTGATACAGGAGCATCCCAGTGAACCTGACCACACTTAACCGCATAACCTCAATTTGACCCAAAACACAAAACCAGAGCCCAGCAACACTTCATTCACAGCATATCCAGATTTCAGCAGCTTTGGATCAGTCCACAGAAAGTTACCATCACCAGAAGTCAACAGTTCAGAGCAGTCAATACCCAGTTCATCAAGTGTAGTATGTGACAGTGAAACCTTTCTGTACCTTGTGGCATCAAACCTGACGGATCATGAGGGCCAGAGAAAACCACAATCAAAACCCAAGCGAATTTCATTAACTCATGGAGCTTCATCATCAGATTTAAGCCAACCTACATGTTTCACAGGTCATCGAATTTCAGAACACCTTGTGGCCAACAAAGATCATTCCTAAAGCTTAGAACTGATATATAAACACCTCTGAAATTCATTGACACACAAGACATTGGAACAAGTTAGAAGTTAGAAGATCAAGTTTAGAGAAGCAGATAGTTGCTAGATGATAGTAGGTAGTGAGGTAGTAGAATGATAGAAGCTATTATTGTTTCATTTTGCATGTAAGCTTATAATAAGCCTGTGGTGGCCTTTGAGCCAATCTGTAATCAGCATGTAACAGATCTATTAGCTATTTGTAATCATTCAGTGATATTGAATCAATGAGAAGCTCTTTTGCTATTCTATGTTATTTCCTCTTTGTTGAAATCTAAGTGCATGGTTGGAGAATCCTTTTCTCTGGAACCTGCGTGCATCAAGCATTCTAATGAAATGATAATTCAAACTCATTGTGAATTATAAGAAAAATGTCTCTAGCTAGTCTAAACTTCAACCAAAGGCTGTCCTATATTCTTCTCTCCCATAACAACCTGGACCAAAAGCAATTACCCTCCAACAACAAAACCAAGATAAATTGGTAGAGTTAACCATTTTCTAATTTACAGAGGTTCCACCACACCCTAAAGGTCCTTCAATATCAACAATTAACATTCCCTTGGACAAGTGTAACTCATTCAAATTCTAGCCATCGCTACTCACATACCATGTTAGATAACATATATACAGGATGATGACACACAACTCATAAGAACAAATATACAAACATGCAACGGATCAAACTAAAAGATTAATTGAAGAAATAGGATTGATCAAAGTTTTTTTTACCATTAACATATTCCTCTATGTACTGATTGGCTCATAAAAGCATTAGTTAAATGTAAATCCCATTTGCATGGAAAATGTGGCCAACAAATTTTGTCCCACACAAAATCCAAAGGCATATGACACACCATATATACGTACTGCTCTTAGAATAAAAAACTTCGGCTTGGACATGAGTGACATATCCAAGCTTTTGTATATGCGTACATGGACATCATTTCTGAATTGTATGCTCCCAAAACTTCAAAAAATGACAGTCTTGGCCATCAAAATCCATATGCATTTTCTCAGAGATTCTCCTCAATCCAATGACAAGAATAAGAGAGTATTGTAGTACAATTAAAATGAAATATCAAACAGTATATGTCATTAACATATAACTTTCATGAAAAGGTATGGTCACAAACGCGGGCCTAATATCTCAAAAGCCATAAGAGCACTGCATATGATCAAGAAATTATACATGGAATGACTAACTAGTAAAACACAATTCTTCTAAATCTTCCCAAAAGCTCATACAAGTGTTTTTGAAAAACCTGTAAGAAGTTGTTAAATGTCTATAAAAAACTTAAAAAGCCTTTTTTTATTGCCTGGCTTCGTTTTTATGCTATCCTTGTTGCATTATTAAAACCTTAGAATCAAACATGTCAAAAGTCAGCATTTTTCGAGTATTTAAGATGTTTAAGATTTCTGTAGGTGCTAATCCAACACAAATTATTGAAACCCAATGTACGTAAGGCTAAGAATTGCTGTATATCACAGTCAGGCTTGCAATCCATGTCCTTCCTATTATTTGCAATTCACATACACTAAAGCACATGCTTGGTGTACTAGAACAAAATCTCTTCATGTACAAATCAGTGTCAAAGTATTGAATTCACTTATATTTGCTTAAGTGAATTAAGAACTAAGATTATCATACATGTTAGACTGAAAAGCATAACAAAATTTACCATAGGGCAACCCATTTGGGCCAAAAACTTTACATCAGCAGTCTGCTTTTTCATTCAATCCACCAATCACAAATAAATACAAAGTACTGGCTCTCTTTTGTTGCATTACAAGCATTAAAATTCCTTGTCTATGGAAGATACTGTTCTTTCCCCAAATCTATGTGCATTCTTATTGAACCTCTTCTACTAGCCAGCTATGGAGCAAGCCCTTAGCAGTTAGCAGTACTCCTTTTATCTTTTTTCCTAATAAAGATATGTTGGTTGGGCTTCAAACCTTACATTTTCCTTGGGTAATCTTTAAGATCACAGACCTGGTCCATCTCCAAGAATTAGAATATCAAGACATGAATCTGGGCCTGATTTTCAGTTTGCATAAGGGCATTATGTGCAATCACGCTGTATTTACAATTTCAAGTAGCGTGGATTTAATTTACCCAAGCCATGGAAGACTTTATTTTACACTTTCAGACAATCATTTGGACTTCATTAGCCCAAGTCAAGACTGTATTTTACCCTTTCAGTCAGGTAGCATGGATTTAATTTACCCAAGCCAAGGAAGACTTTATTTTACACTTTCAGACAATCATTTGGACTTCATTAGCCCAAGTCAAGACTGTATTTTACCCTTTCAATCAGTTATTTGAAATTCAGTTTATCCTGGATTTTTGTATGTACATATGAGGATATGTGTCAATGTTCACTAATATACACTTCATATGACCAGGTTACAGTGATATATCATTTTCCTAGTCCCGTGCTTCTAGAGATCATATGATGGAATTAATGGCAGGTACCCGAGTGTGCAACTTCCAATCTTTGCGAGAAACACCCATTTAGAGTTTCCACTCATTAGGACATGATATGGAGTTTCTATAGCTCCTTCACCTTCTACCTATGCTTCTACAGCCTAGCTGACTAGTATGCCATGTGGAATTATACCGTAATCACCATTCCTATTACTCAAACATGAGTGCCATGATTAATAGATCTCAGCAATTATTCTTCGAGCTCTGATAACCTTTGCTACCTTTGAAATTTCAGATTCGCATAGATGTTGTCGACAATAAAAGATTGTATATGACCCTCAGTTTTAAAAATTCCTTTCTCCAAGATATTTACTCTCTCTACACCTTGGGATTTTTCCTCTACCAAGAAAAGGTTTTGTTGGTCCAGTCTAAACACTAGGACATGATATGGAGTTTCTATAGCACCCTCACCTTCTACCTATGCTTCTGCTGTCTAGCTGATTAGTTGTATGCCATGTGGAATTGTCATCTAATCACCCTTCCTATTACTCAAAAACGAGTGCAATTATAAATAGATCTCAGGAAATATTCTTAGAGCTCTGTTAACCTTTCCTACCTTTTATTTATCAGATTTGCATAGATATTCTCCAAAAAAACAAATTAAACATGTCTCTTTGTTTAAAAATTCATTTCTCCAAGATATTTCCTTTGTCTGCACATTGGGATTTTCTCTACCAAAAATTGGTTCTGTTACTTTTGTAACTTTTGTTGCTCCAGTCTAAACGCTAGGACATGCTATGGAGTTAGCACCTCCACCTTCTACCTATGCTCTGCTGACTAGCTGACAAGTCATATGCCAGGTGGAATTATCCTTTAATTGACCTTCCTATTACTCATACATTAGTGCAATTATATATAGACCTCAGGAATTATTCGTAAAGGTTTGTTAACCTTTGCTATCTTTTATTTAACAGATTTGCATAGATTCTTGATGAAAAAGATTGAATATGGATCTTGGTTTTTAAAATTCATTTCTCCGAGATGGTTCCTTTGTCTACACCTTGGAATTCTCTCTAACAAAATATGGTTTTGTTGGTCCAGTTTCAACACCCAACGGTCATGTGATCTTTCTATTTCCATCTATGGTTTCTCATGTCAAGCGAAGTGGTTGGACAAGGAGGAAAGACAAAAATAGTAACTGAAGCATCTAAAATGGTTTCTAAGATTTGCTTTTGCAGTAAGGATTACATGGTTGCAAAGATAATCGATGCTTGTTTAGAGAATATTTGGGGGAGGAAATACACGAGAACAAATATAAAGCTGATTGTGACAGGGCAGAATGATTATGTAGATCCAATCTGCAATCTCCAAAAAATGCTGCTCAATCTTCTCCAAGATTGTGACAGGGCAGAATGAATGTTCAGATCCAATCTGCAATCTCCAAAAAATGCTGCTCAATCTTCTCCAAGTGAACTCCAGTTTGAAAGCATGTTTTACTCAGACTTGTGACGTTTCAACTTTCCCGCCCATGTGATTTTCAGAGTTCTGTTTATGACAAGTTCAAGTCTCAAGAAGGTTTGTTGCTTGAGCATTAGTTTGCCTGTAATGACCCCTGCCAGGAGGTTGCCAATTTCCAATGGTGAACATACATCACTATGCAATTAAATCAGATTAATTAGGAAACAATTGATGATTCATAATGCATTTGTCAGTTAACATACTCAAGCCCTAATTCCTTACTTCTCTCCTAATCATCAACCCTAAAGGAGGATGGAGAATTACTTGTCATAGGGAGCTTGGAAACCAATCTACAAGTAGGCTCCCTCAAGGTTTCAAGAACACATATTCACACCCATCTTGGGACTTCTCCCTCAAGGCTTCAAAAATACATGTCCTTACCCCATCTTGGGATTCACCTATCTTGTGAGGAATTACTCCGCCTCTCCCTAACAAAACCAACCTATCCTCTTAAGGGGCAATAGCAAGTGATTAAGGAATAGGCTAGGAGTGTACTAATTACATATGGACTAGGAATATATATACATATATATATACAACATAACTGATATAAAATACATACCAGACCATATATTGGCCCCTTATTCCTAACAGTATTCAGATATAATATTCTGTAAATCAGTATTGATGCATAGATCAGTTACAGCATACCACTTGCTGTTACACGATACTTGCAAGCAATTAAATATGAATTTAATTCCTTTTCTGAGCACTGATGATATGTATTCCTTTTACTGTGTTCCTTCTTGATACCCTCAAATGATTTATATCTACCTTAAATATCTTCCATATGTTCCTTCCACAAAGTGTTGTGACTCTTCAATGTGGAAACCAATATCAAAAGGTTTTGCCTTTTCTATATTTGTATTAATTTCTATTTTAAACTAAGTATAACTGCTCCCTTCTAATCGCACCTCACACCTTATATACAAATCATATCATTTGGTGGTCACAATAAAATCGCACCTTTTCATATGTATTGCCTTGCATCAGTTTTATTTTGTTTTATAACCACGCACCTCTTGGATGATTGAACGATATTTCAATGTTTATTGCTTTAAGCATATTAAGCATATTTCTTAACTAATCATATTAATGTATCAGTTAAAATTATGTAACCAATGATTTAGAACATAACCGATGGTTTATATTTCCTATGTTTTTCCAACCTCTGTTCATGCATCTTAATCGCTGCTTATTTCTTTATTTATAGAATCGGGTATCATCAAATTCTGATAGCTGTACGAATTCTTTTTCTGAGCACTGATGATATGTACTCCTTTTTCTGTTCATATTTAACAGATTTGCATGGATTCTCAATGAAAAAGATTGAATATGGATCTTGGTTTTTAAAATTCATTTCTACAAGATGGTTCCTTTGTGTACACCTTGGAATTCTCTCTACCAAAATATGGTTTTGTTGGTCCAGTCTCAACACCCAACAGTCGTGATCTTTCTATTTCCATCTATGCTTTCCCATGTCAAGCAAAGTGGCTGGACAGGGAGGAAAGACAAAAGTAGTAACTGAATCATCTAAAATGATTTCTAAGATTTGTATTTGCAGTAAGGATTACATGGTTGCAAAGATAATCAATGCTTATTTAGGGAATATTTGGGAGAGGAAATGCAGAGAACAAATAAAAAGCTGATTGTGACAGGGCAGAATGATTATTTAGATCCAATCTGCAATCTCCAAAATATGCTGCTCACTCTTCTCCAACTGAGCTCCAGTTTGAAAGCATGTTTTGCCCAGACTCGTGATGTTTCCTGCCCATGTGATTTTCGGAGTTCAAGTCCCAAGAAGGTTTGTTGCTCAAGCATTAGGTTGCCTGTGATTTGCTTTAATGCAAGCCCCCCTATGTAGGATTCATTTTGGATTAAATGTATTGAGTCTCAGTGAAGTAGAAATTTTGCTCCTTCCATTAAACATTGCTTTGACCATCCAATGCCAAAGCAATTGTTTCTGATCTTTTGGCAGTCTTTTTTCATTGGCATAATTATCTTTGGAACAAGAATCTGCCCCAAAATTGCAACATCATTTAACCAATAAAATTAGCAGTTGTACCCCTGGGCACGAATTTTCACCAATCACTCTTGCCTGTGTTAGTATGAATAAGAATTGTAATTGAAAAATACTTTGATATGTTTAAAAAATATTTGCATTCAAGTTATACTACTTTGGGCTATGGTGCCCATTTGATATGTAGATATCTCACAACCACTTTTTTAATGAAATGAAGTTTGAAACCTGTTATGAATGTTGATAAAAAAGTCTCGGGCTAATCTACAAGTGTAATTCAAATCCTGTCCTCCATCTTTCTATCCAATGACAGCCTAGATGCATAGATATTAAGAACTTCTGGCTGACCTTGATTACCATCCAAGAACAAAACCCATATAGCTCGGTACAGCTAACCATTTAAAGGTCCATCGATACTAAGTATCAATATGTATTGGATTCAGATAGATCCCCTGGGGAGGTGCAATCGACTCAAATTCTAAGCATTGCAACACAACAAAAAAATGCAAATGATGAAATGATTGAAATTTCCAAACTAATTGAAGAGCAATACGTGGATTGATCAAAACTTCAGTTGTCATGTTTGAAATAGATACAGAGTTGGCATTTCCTATCATTTAGTTTTCAGTTACTTTAAGGTTCTATCTAAAGAATTTTCATGATTAGCACCCAAGGAATACAAAAGAGAAAATGTGTAAAAGTTGACAACTCTAAATTTCAAATGAATTCTTACACTGCTGAGAACATGTTACAATTGTAACGAATAACGAGAGAGAGATTTCCAATGTACAATGTGTTACATAATATCCTCATCCAATGAATCGCCTTCATTACTTCACCATCCATACTTAGCTTGTGTTTCTGCTTTAGTGAGATGACCTTTGGCACGCCTCTCAGCAAGTTCCATCTCTTTTTGCTTTAAATCATAGTACAGTGATCCAATTTGATGTTTTCTCTTGTGCAGCTTTGAAGGTTTGTCTTTTGCAGCCGAAGCGGGCTGAAATCATTTGAAAATGTAGTAAGAAAAGAAGCAAGCTTCTGGAACATAAAGCATGCTGAAGCATAGGTAATGCATAACAAAAAATCAAGTAACTTAATATGTAACTAGGACGTAACAAGGAAAGTGAAGTAAAAACAAATATAAAAGAAAAGAAAAAGAAACCTTATAAGCGGGTCCAAAGGCAATTCCTGTCAAATTAACTTGATCCTGTCTGGGTTTGTTACCCATCAACTGCTCCTGCTTTATTTCAATAACATCAGAACCAATGTCAATGGCCTTCCGTCCGCCCTTCTTATTCCTATTCTCCAGAGGCAACTGTACCTGTGGCGATACTGTCTCTGTAGAGACCTGATCTGGAGCAGAGTAATAATATCCATTATAATCATCTTGCCCTGCAAACTGTTGGGTTGGTTCAGAATAATAATTTGCATTGTAATCATATTGCCCAACAAACTGTTGTGTTGCTTCAACATTACAGGGAGCCTCCGACTGCGGCTCTTGCGATGCAGGAGCAGGGGCATCAGTGGCGGCAGTGACAGCAGTGGCTGCGGTAGGCTCGAGAATCGTGCGACGAGAGCCGCCGCCGCCGCCTCCCCCTCCTAGGGTTTGGGAATTCTTCGGCGGAGGCAGGAGGGCAGTAAGCCCTCCAGAGGATTCCCCAATTCTTTTCTTGGGCGGAGGCTCCCTTTCTTCTTCCTCCTCCTCCACCGCTGCTACAGCCTTTAATGGCGGCCTGAATTCCACGAGACGCTTGGTTGATTTGGTTTTCTTGGGCGGAGGCAGGTTGAAGGTGGGTTTTGGGGCCGGTAGACGAGAGACTAACGATCCGCTACCTCCGCTTTGTGGTTGTAATTGCTGATGGCTTTCCTGCAGCTCTTCTTCATCTGATGATGCATAATTTGCAACCAGGGAATCCATTGAAATCCAAAATTTTCGAACTGGTAACGTTGCTCTTCTCTAAAATTAAGCATCCATTTTTCCCTCTAATGAATCTTACAGACTGGACCAAAACATGAAAATAATCTATATACCTGTACTGTAAGGTACCCGATTCCACTAGCATCGAAAACCTTGTTGACCAATATTAATTTTATCGGACGCTGGTAATGATCTATCGAAGGATGCCCTTTTCCCGTTAGGCCTATTGCAATGAAATTTCATTTTTAGTGTTTAATTAGTTATTAAAAAAATTTACATGGATCAATTATTAACAAATATTTTTATTTTTTTTTTAAATTTATTTTCTTATCTTAAAATCTGTGTATTTTTTAAGTTTGAAAATTTTAAAAATTATTTCTCTCAATAATGATTGGATAATAATTTGGGGATCTTATTGTAGGACGAGAAAAGGGGTTAGATTGCATAATAAGAGCAACCACAAACTCTCAAAATATTATGCAAACCTACCTAATCAACCATTTAAGTCATGTGAAAAGAGAGTATAAAAACAAAGCATAAACACTCAAAACTCCCTTCAAATGTAGCTCCAATGTTCTCCTTTCTTCTCCATTGAAATGGGTTGAAAATAAAATGATAGCATGAGAATACTAGGAGTGTGGTTAGTTTGATTAGAAAATTGATCTCAATTTATAGGATGAGAAATGGCAATTAGGTGCACAAATGGAAAAATGTCATAATTGAAGAGTGAAATTAGAAAAGTGTCATATTATGACACATTATGACAAATTGTAAGAGATCAAATTGGGAAAATTAATGTGGAGAAGGGAAGGGAAATTTGTCATGAAGTGTGACAAATTATGACAAAGGAAAAGGAGGAAAGTGTCATGAATTATGACAACTATGACAAATGGAGGCTAATTAGTAGGAGGGAATTTTGATTTTTAAAACTCATTTATTCCCACAAAAATGGAAAATTACAAAATAGGAATTATAAATTCCAACATGGAAAATTAGTCAATTAATTAATTGGAATTAATTAGTTGTGGAGACATAGGAAAGAGGGAATAAATAAAGTCAAATTATTTATTCAATTAGGACATAGGGATAAACTATGGGTTATTCATCCCAAAAGGATAAATTAATTTGTCGTTGACCAAAATGATGACATTGATGCGAAATTGACTTGGTGTTGATGATTTTGATGAGGATTAGGAACAATTCCAATGATTTAGGAAATGACGAGGCATCGATGAACTTTGACAACGTGCTTGATAAAAATGATTGATGATGATGATCTGAAATAGCGTCGGTGAACTTTGACAATGATATTGAATTGACTTGGATCAATTTGATGATGACGAGGCATCGATGAACTTTGACAATGCGCTCGAATTGATTGGTTTTGAAAATGGTTGATAAGGTTGATTTGAAACAACATTGATGAACTTTGATAATGTCATTCAATGAACTGATAATAATGAGGCATCGATGAACTTTGACAACGCGCTCGAAAATGATGAGATTGATAAGACATGGATTGATTTGATAATGAGGTATTGATGATCTTTGACAACGCCAAAAGATTGATTTTAAAAGAGATTGATAAGTTTTGAAATAATTTGAAATGATTGAAATTGTTGAGGCATCGATGAACTTTGACAATGCCCTAGAATGATTTGAAATGGATCGAATGAGTTTGAAATTATCTTGGAGTAATTAAGAAGGGATTGGGACTGACTCGGACTGATTTAGGAAGATTTGATATGATTTGGGAACATTTAGTATCGACTAGGATCGACTTAGGAAGATTTGGAATCGATCTAGGAAGATTTAGGATCAAAATGTTAAGAATCAATTGAACAATTTTCAATGTTTAATTAATGACAAAAGACACAATGTTGACATATATTGAAAACTATATGCACAACATAGATGAATAATTAGAATGCAAAACAATGCTTCAATTGTAATGCCAAAAATGTTAACACATAGACTAGCAGACTCGAACCATTTTTTAGTGTCTACATTTTGCCCCTCTTTGATACAATGCTATTCTGAGCGCTATGTCAAAGAATTTTGAAGAAAAATGCATTAAAATATTCTCTAGTGACAATGGGATACATGGGTGCCCCTCAAGAAATTGACCAAAAAATGCAAGTGATAGGTCAATTAGTCAAAAAAAATGAGACGGATCTAAAGAAATGAACGGATCAAAAAATGGAGGTCAAATGCAAAAGTTATGAGGCTCGGAGTGCAAAAAGCATCATGACCAATACAAAAGGAAAGGGTTGCACGTCCATCTAGGAAGAAAAGAGGCTATAAAAAGGCTTGGAGAGGAGTTTGGAAGTCATTTTCACTCTCACTTTTGGAAGAATTGGAGTTCTGGAGCTAGGAGGATGGATCGATTGCTAGTGGAGAATTATCATGAAGAACGAGTGCAGAGCTACCAACAGCCAGAGGACGCAGGACCAGAGGTGATTAAATTTGAGCCTCTTTGTCATTTTGATGTTTTGCACGTGTTCCTAGGTGTCTATGGAGTCATTTTTGGATCAAATAGAGGTCTAAATAGTCTCAAAGGATTCCTAAACAGTCAAAACTTGGTCAAAACCCTAGCATAGGTCCAAAATTAGGTCAAATGTGTTTAAAGTTGGTCAAACTTGGTCAATAGCAACAAAAAGTAATAGAAATTTGACACAAGTTGCATGGTAAACGCAGGAGGAGGTGTCCTTGTTACAGACACAAGAGAGCAGGCTGACCTACCTAGATTTGTGACACATATTGACTGCTCATGAGAGAAAGATCATAGCTAGATTAGGTCTACATTACATCACATATATGCCTCAAATTAGGGAAAATAGGGGTTCGATCACAGCATTGGCAGAGCGGTAGCATTTAGAGACTAGTTCTTTTCATCTGCCGACTGGAGAGGCTACAATGACATTGGAGGATGTTTGGTTCTTCCTTAGGATCTCGATTCATGGTAATCTTGTAGAGTATGACCCTGCGACAGGTAGGTTAGCACTACACTAGCTATTTGGTTGCAACGATGAGGAGCTAGATATCAGAGATTATTAGATCTGGTGGGAGACATTAGCCAGACAATATGACAGATTGGTGGCAATGTTATGTTGTGTGATTGTGGGACTACTAATGCAAGATAGGTGAGGACACAAATTCCCTATTGGTTGGGGGAGAGTACTCGAGCGGATGATCATGGATGGGACAATGTTTTCTTGGGGTCCATGTATGATAGCTATCATGTATTACCATCTACATCATGTAGCTTACACTGGAAGGTTACCTATTAGCAGTGGTATCACTTTATTGCAAATTTTAGCTTATGAGCACATAGTGGTGTTTTGTCCTATTGAACACCGAGTGGTGATTCCAGATATGCCATACGTTTATTGCTATGGTGGAGCGCTTGCGTAGGGGTCATTGGTATATGCACTGTATTTCATACATGTTATGGATACATTGAGAGTTTTTACATGGCGACCATACATAGACTACCCCAGATGGGATGATGACAAAGAGAACTTACTATATTGCATACATGAGAGGTATTTGAGCGGATGCATGATTATAGGTCATGTGGTTATTGAGTTTCAGCTTCTAGAGAGAGTGCGCAAGAAATTTGGAGAGAGATAGGGAGTGTCGACATGCATGGCACTATTTGCACACTCGAGGGGTGAAGTCAGGACATGGGGTGCACTTATCAGACCACGTGTAGCATATGCAGAGTTTGAGAAGTTACAACTGAGACATTGGGGAGCAAGTATTGATATCATAGACGCAGGAACCACAATAGAGTATGACAGGTGGTTTGTGCAGCATAGGCCTATTCCTTTGACAGATCTAGATGTGCTAGTGTTGAGATTGTGAGTGTCAAGATCAAATGGAGAGGAAAACAACGATGAGGAGGATGGTGAGGGAGAGGACAATAGTGTTGAGGAAGAGGGGGGTGAGGAGGATGGTAGCAACACTAAGTCTAGCAGTGAGGATGGGGATGATGCCAACAGTGGTCCAGATGCAATGCTTATGCAAGTGGAGGAGGATAGAGAGGCTCCACCATGGGATGAGGATAAACAGACTCCCAAAGACAAAGATGAGGCATACAGGTAGTAGAGACAACATATTGCAAATTTGATGCGATACATAGACAAAGTGACTGTAGAGAGAGATATAGATTATGAAGCTTGGGCTACAGATCAGGCAGCTTGCATTATAGAGCGATCAGTGCTCATGGCATAGTTGGATAATTTGATAGTAGAGAGGGATACAATGATCACCTCTTGAGGCAAAACATTGTCTAGAGCAGAGGATGGGTCATGATAGTTCATCAGTAGTATTCCTGATGCAGGTGTGCGTGAGGTCACATGGATGCTAGGGGATGCTTGAGAAAAGATACAGTACTGGAAGGACATGTACAGGAGAGATGTACCATGAGATAAGTGGGAACCAAGCTACAAATCTGCTTCTAGAAGATCATACTCCCAGAGGACATTGAGCAGCAGGGGAGTGGCAGGACCGAGGAGACCAACTAGATTAGAGCCGACAGTTCAACAGATAGGTGGGGCTTCATATTCCAAGTCGAGCAGAGACCAAGAAGATAGAGAGAGCATAGGGTGACAAGAGACTCTCTCTCTCTCTTATGAAGAGGGACATTTTTGATAGATCATGTTGAGCTTGTGGGCCTTAGTGTATACAGACAACTTGATTTTTGTACTCTGACACTTTTTGAGATATATATGATATGCAACTAGCTTATGATGCTTTTGCTTATATACATGATGTATGATTATTCTTTTTTACTTTTTTGCCATATGATGATGCTTAGATATTGCAATGTATATCCTTTATGTGCAGCATACTCATGTATGGGATGTATGTAATTAATGCAAAATATACATATTTTTGGATTTTTTTTGCTTTATCAAAGCATAAATGCAGGATGTACATATTTTTGGTTTTTTCTGTTGTATTAATGCATAAATGTAGGATGCATGTTTCTTTTTTGTACCATAGCACTTGACCAAGGCGACTGTGAGGACTGACTGAAAAAGTGTTAGCAGAAAGCGTAAATTAGATGAAGACATGTTAGTAAGAAGTGAAACTTGCTTTCATAAGTATATTTATGTCATAAGAGCTTTATTTTTATATGGAAAATATGGATGCAACACATCATGGTATAAAGGGCCAGATCAAGAAAGCAATCCTTTTGCATAAACAAACACGATGTAAACAGAGAATGATCTTATCCATCCTAAAGCATATAGAGTACATGCCCCAAATTTTCATGAGAACATCCAACAAACATAAGACAAAATAAAAACCGATCATGAACCATCTCAGCCACTCTCATAACTCAATAATACCATCGAGTAGCATAGGAACATGACGAAAAAGAAAATCAATAAAAGATAAAAACACTCACCAAAACATGTGAGCCAGAAACCATTATGATCTTATTATTACTTACATTTTTGGTGCTTTGTGTGATAGTTTGATGTTAATTGATTTATTGAAAGATTGAATGATTGATAGATTGATAAGTTGGATAGGTTGAGGGATTGATATTGAAGATCTAAAAATCAAAAAATTCCAACCATATTGAGTGTTGAGTCAAATAATTCCGCTTGTTGTTTGTTAAAGCGTGATTTCATTAAGCACATTGTTATGAGTCTTCAATTGATGTTTGCATGCATGTTGGTCGTGCCGCAAAAGAAAGATTAATATATACAAATTAATTGTAGATTTTGAAGAGATTTTTCAAATTTTTAGGATTTTTTATATATTTAAATTTTTTGTGCTTTTTTCAGGACTTTTTACAATTTTTAGGATTTTTTCATGACTTTTTATAATTTTTAGAGATTTGTTCTAGACTTTTTATTATTTTTAAAGATTTTTTCAGCATCATATGTGATTTTTATGGTCTTTTTCAGGATCATATTTATTTTTTATTGATTTTTTAGGACATTAATATTTACATGAGCAAGATGTATTGAATTGCCGCCAGTGTCTAGCAAGGCAAGGACATTGGGGATCGATGGATGGACTGGTAGGTAGATGAAGGACAAGAGTCACATAGTATGTCTTCAAGCTATTTGGGTGCCAAGGACTATCCAAGAATGGGATAACATGTTTTTTTACCAATTTGAGAGACTGGGCATGACAATGATAGGGTAATTTTTGCATTGAATGACATGTAATGCATAGAAATGAACATGTCAAGAGGTTTTTTGAAAACATGTTTTACATTTAACATCCTTATTTTATGTCAAGACCAAGAAAGGGATTTGGATAGGACATATAATAGGGCATGGATAGGATAAACAACATCAAGAATGGACAAGGGATAAGAGATATGGATGAAGGGGATATGAACAATGTAAAGCACATAGGACATGTGATTCTTCAAGGGAGATCCCTAGCCTTGTCAAGATCAAAGTTGGGAAAAAGGAGATTTGGATGCTGATAAGATAAAGGATATGAGGAACATAGGAATAATGGAGGAAATGACAAGGATAACGAAGGATAATGACAATGATATGATATAATAGGAAAATAGAGATGAAACCTGCCCCCAAGTATAGAATGCAAGAAGTTCATAAATTACATGTGACACCTGTTTTTGAGGTTTTCATCATGGTACTTTCCCAAAGTGTCTGTTTGCCACATTTTCACTTTTGGACAAAATTATTTCTCTTAACTCTTTTTTTGTGTCACCAAGATGCATGTTTGCCTCATTTTCATCAAGGCAACAATTTCTTTTTTTTTCTTCTTTTCTTTTTTTTTTGACTTTTTGACATTTTGGAAATGATGGTTGCATGATATGACATGGACAGAGCACTAAAGTGCCTTACTCTTTGGATGGTGATCTTGAAGGACATGACTATGACATGTAATAATGGACCATGACTATGGCATTATGCTCAAAGACGTTGGTAGGGTAATGATAAAGGGGTATGAAAGGGGTGGTTGGATGAAGTGGGATATGAGTTTAGACAAAGGATTGGATAGGATAGATAAAGGGATGGAAAATAGTCGTTGAATAATGAAGAGAAAGTAAGAAGACTTTATTTTGAGTGGATGGAAATGGATGCAAGAACAACATTGGCGCACACCTTGAGGGGTGATGGAGTGATGGAGGAAAAGGATATGATGGATGTGACGTAGGAAAGGATATGGATTTTGGGACATAAATATCTAAAATGGATTTGTAAGATGGAAGGCTTTTAGATGGAGAAATAGCAACTTTGGATGCCAATTTGGTTTTTTCTTTAGGGATTTGTGCTTCAAGAAGCTTCTTAGAAATCCACCATGCATTTTTATTTTTTATTTTTTTGTAGGTCCTTGAATGCATTATTTTCACAAGAGATTTAGGAACCCGTATTGATTTTGACTTTTCATTTTGTGTAATGGGCCTTTACGACCTTTTTTATATTTATTTTTCTTTTAGGATCATATTTTTCTTTGTTATTACACTAGTACATTTGAGACCTCTTTTCGATGGCTATGCGTCACAATTACGACACTACTCCATTGGGAAAGTGACACAGACCGGTGTTTCATTTTTGGTGTCAGAATCACTAACAATAGCTATGTATGTTGTTATTGTGACGGTCATGACCGTTGCAATATGCACCGGCTATGAGGGCTAGTATGTCATCATTACACATTATGAGTGTCGCCATTACGATGGGTATGCAATGGACATGTTGTACATGCGACGTCCAACTATCAGATTATTTCGACATCTGGAGGTCGCGTGTAGTGTTTTGGTGTCGGTCATCCTCTAAATACCGTCGCAATTGCAATAGTATGATATGTTTTAAAAAAAAATTTGTCGTGTGCATGGAGTGAGACCTTAGAATATTGAGCTTCTCTTTGTTTTTAGAACAATTTAACATTCTCTACTTAACAGGGCCAACCGCGTGAAGGTGGAAGTTCATCTGACCCCTCCTAGGAGCCTCTTATGACCCTTTACGACACTTTAAGATCTCTAAGATGTAATCTTAGGGATCGTAAAGGGTCATAAAGGGTCATAAGGGATCCTGGGACACAACAGCTGAGAAACATAAATGTAGGCATCATGGTCACAATTGTTTGGAGACACAACATAATTGAGTGGTATACCCAGACAATGCAACACAACCACTACTCCTCCAATTCTAAGTTGGCACTACAGGATCCAAAAACCATAGATAAGGAATAAATTTAGAGAGAGGAGGAGGAGGAGGGCCATAACGATTGAAATAATATAGGGACCCTGTATTATTTTGGTCATTATGGTGCTCATTTTCTCTCTAAATTTATTCTTTATCTATAGTTTTTGGATCCTGCAGTGCCAACTTAGAATTGGAGGAGTAGTGGTTGTGTTGCATCATCTGGGTATACCACTCAATTATGTTGTGTCTCCAAACAATTGTGACCATGATATCTACATTTATGTTTCTCAGTTGTTGTGATATCTAAATTTATGTTTCCCAGCTATCGTGTTTATGTGCATGTTCTTTATGTGTTTGGCTTCTCTCCCTCACATCCAAAATAAGATTTTCCCACTCTTAATTGAGAATGCACGTGCAACTGTGTAGAATATATAGTGTTAGAAGGCCCCAGATGGGCATAAATTCAATGTACAATTATGGTCTTGTATAGATAAAGTGGAACTAGAATTTCAGCAAGGCTGGGAAACGTTTGTGCATAATTATGAACTGAAGATGGGGAATTTTCTAGTGTTCGAATATGTTTCAAAATCTTTTTTTAAAGTGAAGATATTCGATACAATAGCTTGTGAGAAAAATCAAACAGAAAGGAAATTGTCCTTTCTTGGTAAGAAATGGTTTTGTCCAAGAAAGGATGATTTCCTTTCTGTTTGATTTTTCTCACAAGCTGTTGTATCAAATATCTTCACTTTAAAAAAATATTTTGAAACATATTTGAACACTAGAAAATTCCCCATCTTCAGTTCATAATTATGCACAAACTTTTCCCAACCTTGCTGAAATTCTAGTTTCAGTTTATCTTTACAAGACCATAATTGTACCATTGAATTTCTGCTCATCTGGGCCTTCTAACACCATATATTCTCCTGGTTGTTTATAAAATTTGAAACAAATGAAGGTGGAATGTACTGTGGTAAACATAATACACCTTTAGACTTTACAAATTGTTAACAGTATACATTTTGGTTTTCGGCCTTTAGCATTTGGACCACGCTTTTATGGTCGAATGAAACCACGGTTGTGCTTCTTCATCCTATGCATATTTAGTCCTTTCAAATCATAAAATAAGAATAGGATAAAGAAGCACAACCTTGATTTCATTCCACCCCAAAAAGCATGGTCCAAATGCTACAGGACAACCAAAACGTAAACCTCTTTCCTCAGAATATGCATGGATAATGGGATGGAGAAAAATAGTCTTTATGATTGTAATTTTGGAAATATCTTTATGATTAACTATGTAGATTGCACAGTAGGTGGTTCAAAGTTCTAGGAACAGGGGTGGCTTCTATTACACTTGTAAGCTTACTTGTCACTATGGTTCCTAGTGTATTTGAAAAAATTGAGCAGGCCAATATTTTGGTTTAGAGTGGCATGTTCAATGTTATGAAAGTCAATCATAATCAGATTTACATAAGTCACATGATACATATGCTAAATATTGCATAGTAGACAATAAACAATTAGATCTACATACAACTAAATACAACAATATGCAATGGTAGTAATGAATAACCCACCCTTGAAGAGATAGATATAACCATTCATTGTGTAAAAAAAAAAGAGGCAAAATCACAACAACATAATGCATAAGGATAGAAAGTTCATTGGCTAGATAAGTATGCCAACATAATGAATAAGTATGTCAACATAATGATGCAAGATTATAAACAGTTCAATACAGTGATAATTAAGTTGCAAGATAGTCTTATCTAGTGAATATGTACATATACATTGCTATATGAATGCTTTGGGTATGTTAAAGAGTGGGCAAAATACATTGATTCGATAACAACAAATACATTACAAATGTCAATCTCACGGTCTCAATGAAATAAACAGTTTATAAAACAATATATGGTGCACAACAGCAGCAAGCATGCAATGACAACAATAACATTGCATGATGCCCAAGCTCAAATTCAAAATAGTAAGTGTATTAATGTATGATTTAATAGCAGAAACCTCACTGATCATTAACTTTGATCATGTACCACATAGTGAATATCAATAGAAAAACAAATAAAGAGAGATCAAACACTTCACACAATGCCTTGAAGGTAATAGCAATGATGCCCTAGCTCTCAAGCTCGTGGGTCATCAAGCATTCCAAATGTAAAGATGTAAACAATGTCTGTATTAAACAGTGAGCTCATAAACAATGCATGATGCCGTAGCTTGCATCCTACGAGCCATCAAGACAATTCCTCATGAAATGATCATAAACGGGGAGTACCACATAGTGAATATCAACAACAAAACAAATAACAAGAGATCAAACACTTCACACAATGCCTTGAAGGTAATAGCAACGATGCCCTAGCTCTCAAGCTTGTGGGTCATCAAGCATTCCAAATGTAAAGATGTAAACAATCTACAAACCATGATAATACAATCCAATATATAATGGAATGATAATTATTAATATTTAAATCAGCTTTAAATCTAAATAGGATGCATTTTGACACTGGTTTCTTTCTTATCTCATTTTGTCAACCCATTCAATCTTCATACATCTAGTGCTCAATGTTGTTTTTATAGTCTGCCTCAAATGTCACCTTTGACAACCCAAAACAAAATGATTGAAATGCTAAAATTGGGTCATATGGTCAACAAATTCAGCCCTGCTAAGAAATTAATTGCAGCCTTAGGTAACAAAATATTGATTATCCTACAACAGACATAAGTGGATTAAGAAATTAAGAACCAGAGAAGAATTTTTTATAAACCACCGGCGCACAAAAAACTATCAGTCTTGTCTACCTTGCCTGCCAACTAATGTTTATTGTTCTGACTCGAATAAATTTCCGGAATGGGATCCTCTAGTTAAACTGACTTTTGTGGATTTAATCGCTCCATCAAAAAAGAAAGTTTATTTGTGGATTTTTATGGCAAGTGTATCTATGTCAAATAGTATTGGAAGAATGGTCTTCCAGAAGTCTCAATGTTTCACATCAGTTCCAATGCTTCATTTGTGTGACAATAATATGAAGGTGGAAGCTCATCTGGCCCCTCCTAGGAGCCTCTTATGGCCCTTTACGACACTTTAACACCTCTAATATGTATTCTTAGGGATCGTAAAGGGTCATAAAGGGTCATAAGGGGTCCTGGGACACAATAGCTGAGAAACATAAATGTAGGCATCATGGTCACAATTCTTTGGAGACACTACTCAATTATGTTGTGTATCCAAAGAATTGTGATCATGATGCCTACATTTATGTTTCTCAGTTGTTGTGAGATTAAAAGTCTTCTAAGAAACGTGTTGTGTCTATGTGGAACTGCATAGGATCGTCACCAAAGGGGGTTCCAGATTAGAGAACTCCCTTTCACTTAATAATTATGAAGCCATCAATGGTACACTAATTGTTTAGGATTGTAAGTTTCCATTGCTGGCTTCAAATTACCAAGCAAAAGGTGTACAAAAGACTTAGCAGCCTCTAGAGCCCTTTTCTTGAATACATTATACCCCTGACGTACTTCATGGAAACATTTTGCATCAGGATTACAGGGAAATGTAAACCAAGATTCATATAGAGAAAGGTGTTGCTCTTGGAAAATGGTTGATGGTGATTGATGAAGAAGATTTGAAAATGATGATTGATCCAATTCATATTCGTGCAAAATTTACAAATATTCTTCGAACTCATTACTGTCAAATTGTCTGTAGATGGTAATAAATAGTGCTCAAAACAAACGATATATTTATATATCACATGTTGAAGATCATAACATATGAGAAAACAAACGAATTTGTTGTACTCACAAGTGTAACAGATTCATCTTCTCACTGAAGAATTCAACTGGAATTTTGCCTGAAAGTTTGTTTAGGTTTAAGTAGAAAAGGAAAATCTCTTATAAAAGTATTGGTATAATTTGGATAGCAAGGATCACCCAACTTCATAAAAGAAGAATGAAAATAACACAACTTAAAAGTAGAAGACATATATGTTGGAATTATATGATGTGCCCAGTGATTGAGAGGGGGGGGGGTGAATCGAGAACCAATAAAACTTAAACCTTTTAATCCACAATTAGATTTGCTTATTTGTTTGCAAGCATATAACTTGAAAGTAAATAATAAGACATAACACATAACACAATATTTGGTTACCCAGAAACCTTCCAAAAGAAATTAAAACTGGGGTGGGGATGATACCCAAAATATTTAGAACTGCAATATAAATTTAGCCTGTTAGAGCTTACAATAACCACTTCTAATGGTCTGCCCTATTAGGAGCATAAAAAGGACTGTTAGGTCTACCTTGTTAAAGGATTTTGTACAATACAATAAGTAATGCAACTCGGTTAAGAGATTTAAAGAAAGGACTATTAGGTCCACCATGTTAAAGGATTTTTTTGATCCACCTGTGAGAATGAACCAGTTGATGATCTACTCTATGCAACTGAGATTGCTAAATAAGATCCTTTGAATAATAACTAATCACCTGAATGTGATAGATAAGACTCTGTTGTTCTGAACACTTCTACACTTAAATCAAACTGCCATTTGCATGCCTTATGCATACATATCATATATAGTGCATCTTCTTCTCATATATTATTGGATAAAACAAACTATCTTACATATATATATTCATCCAACAAATAAATCTGTAAGTCGGCTTGCAATAAACAAATTTATATTTAATAATATATGTAAAGTCGACTTCAAACTGGTACTCGGGTCCAAAAGACTGCTCGGGTGATAAACTGTCACTCGGGCGATACTGAACACTCGAGTGATTGTGAACATTCAGGCGATGTTGAACACTCAGGCAACACTGTATACTTGGGTAACACTAAATGACTAAGTGTTTTGACACTCATTGACAATATGTCTTGTCATAAGGTCTATAATCTCCCCCTTTGGCATTAGTGAAAAAAACACTTATCATTAAACTCTGTATCTGATATGTCAAAACTCCCCCTTACTAATTGCTCAGATTTTGACATTTACTCTGCTGCTCGGGTCCAACTGACTCTGTTTTTTTATTTTTCAAAATTGTTATTTTAACATATATCTTCTACACTATTCACTATACATGTGATATTTACAATGACATTTCCCTCTTATATAATGATATTTCCCCCTTTTTTTTGACAAGAATGCCAAAAAAAAATGTCATCTACAGGGTTATCCCAAAGTAGGATAGAAAATCACTATGTACCTTTAAAATTTGAGACAGATTGTTGTCCCAATTGTCCTGTAGCATCTTCAAGACATGCAATTCAACTTGTAGTTCTGCAGATAGCTCTATCATTAGCTCGACAACTGAGAAGTTGTTATCATGAACGAGAGTTTTAGCATGTGTTATGCATTTCTGCATTCCATCCATGTGTGGTAGAAGTTGGCTCTAGATTGTTGTAAGAGATTCTCTGATTCTTTCTTCTTCTCTCAACACTTCAGCCTATAAATCAGTAATATATTTTATCTTCATGAAGTGAGCAGAACTGGTGCTCGAGTCAAGTGCTAATTGCCTTGCACTTTCCTTCATGTCTCCATCGATATTTACTAATTTGTTCTTGATTTCTATAGTAAAGTTAGAGGAGTCACTCAACTTTACAAATAATGGTACCACATTTTTCACAGTAGTTTCTAGAGTGCTAATAATCTGTGTAAGCTGCACCTGGTCAATTGCAAGCTTCTTTGCAATGTTCTCTAGAACCTTGCTCTCAAATTTTTTCTCTGCCTTCTCAAGTAACTTCTCCTGACCATTAATATTTGTGTTGAACTTGTGGACAATGTCAACAAGTTGGTCCATTATTGAGTCACTCTCATTGACTTCAATCTACAATGCATCTACAAATATGCTTTTAACATCTTCAAGTACTTTGTTCCTTTGTCTTTCATTTCTAATTTTCTACTGTGAGGCCCTTTTCTTCCATAGTTATCCCAAGATATCCATTTGTTCTACAAATAGGTTGGATAGATCCCAATTAGGAATCACAATATCTTTATCCAGATCTATCTCATCAATTATTGCTGCCTTTGACTTAGAACTCGGTGAAGGAACAATTTCCTTGCCTTTATCTACCTCATCCTTTGCTTCAATATTCAATCCAATTAGGTCATTGACCTTTACAGTACCAATTGTTGGATCAACATTTACTGATGAATCAATAGTAGAAATGTTTACCTTTCCTTTCTGCGACTAGGGTGTGCATGTCTCAGTAGTAAGAGGAGCCTTTTTCTCAGTCTTTGTCTGTTTAGATGTAGATTCTGCAACCTGTTAATAATAACTGAGAGGGGGGGTGAATCAGTGGCCTCAAAAATTTATCCTTTAAACTTTAATCCACCAATTATTACACCTTAGATTATTAAGTCCCTACAAGATGTATGCTTTAAAATACTTGAAACAATTTACTGTCTGTCGGTTTACCTTGTTTGTCCTTATTCTCCTTGGTTATCGATAAGCAACAAAACTTATTTACCGATACTCAGTAAATATGTAGAGTATACCAATCAATCCATAAATGCATATGTGAAATGTAAAACAATAAAGTAATAAACCATACACACATAACACAAGGATTTTAACGTGGAAACCCTGTTAAGGGAAAAACCACTGGGACCGGTACCCCAAATTTTCACTCTTCTGAAGTGAGCCCTGTTACGAGCCAACCCTGTTAAAGGTTACAAACACACTATTAAGTGTGACCTTGTTACAGGATTTTTATACATAGGTTGTCACTAAGTATTTGGCATCTATGCTACCATCCTTGAATCAACCTCTAGACTGTCAATAGGCTTTATGCTAATCTTACTACCATCCTTGAATTAGCCTCCTTCTTAGACTGTCAATAGGCTTTAGGTAAGACCGATGGTACTATCATGAGTCAACCTTTTGGTAATCTGTTAGGATATACCTCAATTATAAAAGACGGTTAAGTCCTGCTCTGTTAAGAGACTTAATGCTTCAATGGTTAAACCGAAACACAATGACCTGTTTCTAATGCAACTTTGAATTGCAGATATTCAGATCTATTTATGTACTTTACCTCTCTGATCAATGTATCAATTTAATTCCATTGTAATTCACACTTTCTTCTTTGTGATATTGTGCTTTACTGTTCATTGGTGTCTGCAAAATTCTTTAGCTCTCCCTTAGCTTGATTGATTAGGACTGCATGAAGTTTATCCTTCATCAGTTTCTCTTCAACATCTTCTCTTAATTCACTCCCCCGTATATGAGTGTATGTGGAAATGAATTATGATTGTCTCTTATATAGACATGATTTTCCTTGATTCTTGATTCTTGGCGTGAAAAATAATCCAGCCAATTTGATCTATGGCTTTAACTCCTGATTTATCTCATAGTTATCTTCTTGCCAACTGTATAAATCAATTGCTTTAACTGTGGTCGAATAAAACAAATAAAACAACCAGTTAAGTCTATCTTTAAGCTCTGCCAGCTAGATATTTTGTCATTTTTTGATCTCTCTATTATGTCGGTCAATTCTGCAATTCATCGTCGGTGACAACTGCCAGTTCCGTCGGTGCAACTTCAGTTAGCTTCGGGAACTCCGTCCGTTGGGCATCATTGGATCTTTCTCGTCAGGCATCCTTTGATTTTGCTTTGTCGGGCAACATTGTCTTCTGCTTGTCGGGCATCACTGTGACTTTATCTCTGTCTTTACCGGTGGTGTGCACTCCGTCGGTGTTGTCTGTCACTTAGTGAATACTTGACTTTTATGCATTTCTGAAAGCATAGCCATTGTTCCATTGATTCTCTAAAGTCTTTGGCATTATGTGTATGACCATACAGATGATATCAAGTTGACATCAATGACAATACAAACCATTAACTGATTTAATGTCTTGCATCATCTTCAACTTAACATTATCAAGCATTCAATCAGTTACATGTCATCAATCTCTCCCTTTGGCATTGATGGCAACATAGTATATTATCACACTATACTATTTCTAATACAACATGAAATACAATTGTTGAGATTCATCAAATTACCAAACAGTTTGTTTTGATAACAGATAAAAATGTCTGACCGCCGGTAAGCTCTGTGTAAGTTTAGATTTGATTCTTGCAGCTTTTCCTGTTTCTTCTTCTGGTGTGTTATGACCTCTGTTGGTGTCAATTTCTCTCTCTTCTTCTTTGATGTCTCTGTCTTATATTTGCAACTTTTATACAAATACTCTCCCTATGGATATGATCTCTCCCTGTTTGGAGTAATCTGATATTGAATAGTTTCTGATGATATTATGAAATACATTCTCTCCCTTTGACATTAATGCCAAACAAATATTTTCACAAATATCTGACATTCTGTCAAACAATTTCTTCTATGCATAATATATTCCTTGAATTTCCCTTATCCATCATCAATATAACAATTTGTTCTGATGCTCGGCTCTGATATATACCTTTCTGTATATAGATGTAGCTTTGAAGTTCAGCTTCTGCTTGCATCAATCATGAATGATATTGTAATAATGTATGGTTGATGCAGCTTTCAGTCCTTTTACTGACTGCTAGACATGGGTTTGACCCCTAGTCTTTTCCTCAGGTACTCAAATGTATCCTTGGGCAGTGGCTTGGTGAAGATATCAACCAATTGTTCTTTTGATTGCACATATTCAAGTATGACCTCCTTTTCTTGAACCTGTTCTCTCAAATAATGATA
>MU224326.1:3179761-3190872 GCA_018584345.1 Thuja plicata | reverse complement strand
AATAACTAAGAGAGGGGGGGGGGGTGTGAATCAGTGGCCTCAAAAATTTATCCTTTAAACTTTAATCCACCAATTATTACACCTCAGATTATTAAGTCCCTACAAGATGTATGCCTTAAAATACTTGAAACAATTTATTGTCTGTCGGTTTACCTTGTCTGTCCTTATTCTCCTTGATTACCAATAAGCAGCAAAACTTATTTACCGATACTCAGTAAATATGCTGAGTATACCAATCAATCCAGAAATGCATATGTGAAATGTAAAATAATAAAGTAATAAACCATACACACATAACACAAGGATTTTAACGTGGAAACCCTGTTAAGGGAAAAACCATTGGGACCGGTACCCCAAATTTTCACTCTTCTGAAGTGAGCCCTGTTAGGAGCCAACCTTGTTAAAGGTTACAAACACACTATTAAGTGAGACCTTGTTAGAGGATTTTTATACATAGGTTGTCACTAAGTATCTGACATCTATGCTACCATTCTTGAATCAACCTCCTTCTTAGACTGTCAATATGATTTAGGTAAGACCGATGCTACTATCGCGAGTCAACCTTTTTGGTAATCTATTAGGATATACCTCAATTATAAAAGACGTTTAAGTCCTGCTCTGTTAAGAGACTTAATGCTTCAATGGTTAAATTGAAACACAATGACCTGTTTCTCATGCAACTTTGAATTGCATATATTTAGATCTATTTATGTACTTTACGTTTCTGATCAATGTTTCAATTTAATTTCATTATACTTCACACTTTCTGCTCTGTGATGCTGTGCTTTACTATTCGTCGATGTCTGCAGAATTCTTTAGCTCTCCCTTAGCTTGATTGATCAGGACTGCATGAAGTTTATCCTTCATCAGTTTCTCTTCAGCATCTTCTCTCAATTCACTCCCCCATATCTGAGTGTATGTGGAAATGAATTATGATTGTCTCTTATATAGACATGATTTTCCTTGATTATTGATTCTTGATTATTGGTGTGAAAAACAATCTAGCCAATTTGATTTACGGCTTTAACTCCTGATTTATCTCGTAGTTATCTTCTTGCCAAATGTATAAATCAATTGCTTTAACTGTGGTCGAATAAAAAAAATAAAACAACCAGTTAAGTCTATCTTTAAGCTTTGTCAGCTAGATATTTTGTCATTTTCTAATCTCTTTGTTCTGTCGGTCAATTCTGCAGTTTGTCACCAGTGACAACTGCTAGTTCCATCGATGCAACTTTAGTTAGCTTCAGGATCTCTGTCTGTCAGGCATCATTGGATCTTGCTCATCATGTATCCTTTGATTCTGCTTCATCGAGCAACATTGTCTTCTGCTCATCGGGCATCACTGTGACTTTATCTCTGTCTTTACCGGTGATGTGGACTCCGTCGGTGTTGTCTGTCACTTAGTGAATACTTGACTTTTATTCATTGCTGAAAGAATAACCATTGTTCCATCGATTCTCTAAAGTCTTTGGCATTATGTGTATGACCATATAGATGATATCAAGGTGACATCAATGACAATACAAAACATTAACTGATTTAATGTCTTGCATCATCTTCAACTTAACATTATCAAACATTCAATCAGTTACATGTCATCACAACCTTGTCTTTTCTCGGAGTTACTATACTGTGTATGGGAGATTGGGGTAGTGATGCCATTAACTCAACTGCAATCTACTCTGCATTGGAATCTTCAATAGTTTGTACCTCGGGTAGAGTATCATCATTTCCTTATGTTGGAGGGTCTGTACTCGGTACTTCTTCCTTCACATTGCTTTCTGCTATCTCAAATATTAATTTCCACACTAATGTGGCATGTTGAGCTACTTCTTCTGTGTTCTTGTTCAATATTTGGAATGCCCTGAATCTGGGGGTGTGATTATTCTCATATTTTCTCAAGGCCTCTTTCACTTCTTTGCCTTTCATTGCAGGCATGACCTGCTTCAATGTCTCTTCCCTTATATCTCTTTCAATTTGTATTGCATTCTTCCCGGGAATAGATATTTCCTTAAATAAGTCTTCAGTCATATAACTCTTCAACTTAGAAGGGTCATATTTCCACTTTGCCATATTCTCCACCACTTCTTGCTCAATTTTATTCTTTTCTTCTTCTGTGCTAGAAGCATACTTCAGTGAATTCAAAGAACTCATGGCTCTTCCTTCTTTAAGGTCTTTAATCTTCTGATCAAGTGTGGATTTTGGTTTGGTGAAGACCACAGTATCTTCTTCATCATCATAATCTTCATCACTTAGTATAAGTTTTCTCTTTGATCTTCTCAGGGTGATAACAAGAGTAGTGCCTTTTTCCTTTTTCTATCTAGGTGTTGTCTTCCTCTTCTTCTATGGAGGATTAACATCAGTTTCTTCCTTGTCAGATTCAATTTCCTCTATCTCCTCTATTTTAATTGTGTCCTCTTTTCTCTCAGAGATTTTAGGAGAGTTGGAGGTCTTTTCATACTTCTTTTTTAATGTATCAAGTCTCTTTCTTCCTCTTAGGAATCTCAATTTCCAAAGATATCCTGCTCTTTTCTTCCTCATGGGTTCCAAAGTAAGGTGCCTTTGGATTGACAGGTTCATTCACAAGAGCCTCTATGATATCTTTTGTGTCATCATTATTAACTTCATATGGCAAGGGTTGTACCCATGCAACCATAGGCTTTACTGCTTGTATATACACTTTATCACAATAAACTAGAAAACATATTTCTTCTTTGTACTTTTTAACTAGTTGTTTGGGAATTCTATATCTACTCTGCATCTTCTGTTTGAAACTTTCAAAGTATCTATCCATAATGCTATCAAAATTATCTCCCATCTCAGCTATGAATTCATTAATTTGATGGATGATTGGTCTATCCTTTTTCCATGCTACTGTTCCTTTGGAGGGAAAGAACTTCTCAACATAAATAGTATGCAGATTAGAAGAGAACCAAACTTACATGAATTGGTTTTTGATACTCGGATGCTCTCCATGTTCTTTCTCAACTGAGTGAGTTGCAATTCTACTAGGGCGAATACCAGATTCTTCTTGACTACTTTGTAAGCTAGGTCAATAACTTCACATGAAACACTGTTGGGTCTTCTCGAGTTGTATATATTGTATGCTATCACATGAATACCAAAATTCATCGCCATATCTATTACTCCGTTGAGTCTCATGCCTCTGTCATCCCACTCGACAAGAGTTAACTCAACTAGTTCATTCTTGTTTAGAGTTTTGGTAGCTTTTGGCTTGTCTAGCATATGGAACCTGGTGACACGGTGAATTATCTTCTTAGTGATCTTCACAGGATGATCCAACCATAGTTGCATGTCGTGAACATGACTAAGAACATATCTCATCCATTTTGTCAAGAAGTCCCTCGACATATGCATGATATGTGTCAAACCCTTGGTTTTGAGGTGCTTATGCTCGGGCTTCAGATTCCCGTCAGTACATAACTTCTCATATGTTTGATTCATCTCACTGGTTGCAAGCTCATGTATGTTGTAGTGATAGAAGCTGCAACTGTCATTCACTAGTAACACTCTTGGAGGGATTAGGGAATGAGCTCCCATTAGGTCTATCTCCTCTGCAACTATCGGATGAAGCTTGAACACAGGAGGATCACAAATTGCATTCCTTACTAGCATCTCCGAACCTTTCTTTACCTTGCTGCTGCAAGTGGATGCCATATTGCTCAGATGAAATAATCAAACTCCGCTTTCAATCATGAATTCACACTGAATTGTTGAGGGCTCTGAATTGACTTGTAAACTGAAAGCTTTGTAAACAATACTCTTTACAATCCTTCATATATACAAGATTTTCAACCATTAAAGTATTTCATTAAATGCTTCGTACATAGTAGCTAGCGTAACTCAGGTGTTTCTCCAAGATTCACTTGGAAGCTCGAGTGAAACTAACTTTCCAGTTATCAATACTGCCCAACTCAGCTCGAGTGAGCTAGAGTGACGTGGGTGTAACTAACATTCTGACTCGGGTTGAACTACAATATGTCCTCATGCATCAATATGCGGATATGGACTGTATTACTTACATGGAACTGATGTAGGATGGCTTGTATTGCACAGTTCCAGTCATCTCCTTACTTTCCTATTTTGTAATGATAGATCCACCCATCTCACAGTTTAGGGTGTCATTAGATCCTTCATTGCTTTAATCTAAATTATATGAGGATTTCCTTACCCATTTCTTTCTCATTTGAGTTCTGATTTCCAAGACTTTAGCTTTACCATTCTCCAAATGAGTATCAACTTTTTCTTTGTTCATACAGTTCTTGCTCAGATTACCGAGTTGCTTACACGCATAGCATCTCTTAGTAGGGTCTATTTTTCTGAAGTGAGTCTTCATACAATTTTCACCAATGTGTCCATATTCACCAGAGTGACAACATTTGTACCAAGTGTTGTAATCCCAACCAAAAATTTCCTTGTCTAATTGTTCAGCAGGATTCCAATTCTTAGTTTTGCACTTGGAAGATTTATGACCTTGTTTGTTGTGTTTGTAGCATTTCCATTCAAACTTAGGTTTCTCTTTGCATTCACTTTCTCTATGTCCATGTTTTTTTCAACTGTAGAATTTACCATTAAATTTTGACTTTCCATTGCTCCAACATTTATTTGATGTATGCCATGTCTTACCACAATGATTGCATGTAGGTTTGTTGTTCCTTTGAGCTCCTTGTTGTGAGGATTCACCTTGTTCAGTATAACCTAATCCAGTATGTCCATGATGTATGAGTTATGTTTCCTGATCCATGCTATTTTGTGAATTCATCATACTTTCATTTGTTTGCTTTTTAGTATTGAGATCATTCTGCAGTCTTTCATTTTCTGTCCTTAGATTGATAACTTCTTGTGTTGCATTGTTGAGTTGACTTACCAAATCAGCTTGCTGAAGTGATAAGTGCTGGATTTCATTTTCTTTTTCTTCTAATCTTGTACTCAACGGTCTTTTATCTTCTTGTGCTATATTTTTGTCATCTTCTGCTTTGTTCTTTAGTTCCATGACTTCACACATTCTGATTGAGTGAACTTCCTGTTCTCTTTTCAACTTTCTAATTTCTTCGTGTAGATTGAGATTCTTTGCAAGCAAGTCTTCAATGGCTACATCATCTTCTTCTGAGTTTCTTCTTTGCAAAATTCTTCAATTCTTTCTTCTATATAGTTCATGTCATTCATCTGTACTGCTAATTCTTTTCTTCTCTTTAGGGAAAGAGAGAGCTGCCCCTTTAGTTTTATGATATGATCCATGGCCACTTTAAGATCTATCTTTTCATTCTTAATGGCTTTCTCCAATCTGTATGTTTCCATATCCTTTGATCTTTTCTCAAGCTGTTAAACTTCTGATAAGTAAAACACTGCTCTGATACCAATTGTTGGAATTATATGATGTGCCCAATGACTGAGGGGGGAGGGGGGGGGGGGGGGGGGAANGGGGGGGGGGGTGAATCAGGAACCAATAAAACTTAAACCTTTTAATCGACAATTAGATTTTATTATTTGTTTGCATACATATAACTTGAAAGTAAATAATCAGACATAACACATAACACAATATTTGGTTACCCAGAAACCTTCCAAAAGAAATTAAAACTGGGGTGGGGATGATACCCACAAGATTAATACTACAGTATAAATTTAGCCTGTTATAGATTATAATAACCACTTCTAATGGTCTGTCATGTTAGGAGCATAGAAAGGAATGTTAGGTCCACCTTGTTAAATGATTTTGTACAATACAATAAGTAATGCAACTCGGTTAAGAGATTTAAAGAAAGGACAGTTAGGTCCACCTTGTTAAAGGATTTTTCTGATCCACCTGTGAGAATGAACCAGTTGATGATCTGCTCTGTGCAACTAAGATTGCTAAATAAGATCCTTTGAATATAACTGATCACCTAAATGTGATAAATAAGACTCTGTTTTTCTCAACACTTTTGCACTTAACTCAAACTACCATTCGCATGCCTTATGCATACATATCATATATAGTGCATCTTCTTCTCATACATTATTGGATAAAACAAACTATCTTAAATATATATATATTTATCCAACAAATAACTTTGTAAGTCGGCTTTCAATAAACAAATTTATATTTAACAATATATGCAAAGTCGGCTTCAAAAATTATTCGGGTCCAAAAGACTACTCGGGTGATAAACTGTCACTCGGGCGATACTGAACTCTCGGGTGATGCTGAACACTCGGGTGATGCTGAACACTCAGGCGACACTGTATACTCAGGTAACACTGTATACTCGGGTAACATTGAATGACTAAGTGTTTTGACACTAATTGACAATATGTCTTGCCATAAGGTCTACAATATAGACCTGTCTAGTGATCATATTGTGTTGAAGGTGATGCCTGATGCTACTGCAACAACTACAGACAATAAATTTTGCATTACTGCCTGATGTTATTGAAGTGTTGACCCGAGGTTGAATCCAGTATGCTCCTGTATGATCCAGACCCTGCAAGGAAGGAAAAGATGGGGTTGGATCCAAAGGATCTAAGAAATGCATGGCACCCTATTACTAATCCTCATCTACAATTATGCATGTGCATAGTCAAGCCATACACTTCTAAAAGGAACAAGGATAAAATTTACAAAAACCCATCCAAGAGTTAGACATCATAAATCATAAATTAGGTTAACTTTTTAAAAATGTTATACCTTTTTTCAATTTTTTTTAATAAGGTTAATTTTTATTTTGTTTAATTTTATATAGAAAATCATAACGAAGTCATAAACAACAAAAAGTTCATGAGTTTATCAAAATGTCCAACGTATCTACATGAAATTCTAAAAAAATTCCAGTATCTATAATAGCCCTCTGTTAATCACATTTATGCATATGGTCCCAACAAAGTAGTGCACAAACTACACAAAGAAGGCATCATAGAAACATGATTTCTGCTTTCGCCATTGAAGCAATCTCGGCGGCACTAGCTACCTCTCAAGCCTTGCACAAGTTGCACTCATTTCCCACATCAGGTATAGATGTAGATGGGGTAGATTTAAATGTGGTTTCATTGACCCACTGAAATTATTGACATCCACTATTTCCCTGCAATACCAAATCTACATCAGTTCTTCCTAAAATGATTATAACTTGTCACATTACTTTTAAACATAAAATATAATTCTATATCCAGACCTTTTTCCTATTTGGGCAACCCCAAAATTGACGCCCAGGATTACTTTTTGTGCGTGACATCTTCAACACACAAAGGCCAACACCACATTGACACATAGGCACATTGACCGAAGCCATCGACGCTATATCGATAAATATTGCACTGTCATTCCAACATATCATTTTGTTTAGCTGATTATTTTGTTCATTCATACTAATTATAATTGCAATAAGAAGCAACATACTAATCATGTAGATAACATCTTAAATCAAATTGCAAAATGACTATTGTCAATCACAGTACAAAATGATAATGTTTTGTATTTGATGATTTAATGAATTTGAACAACATGTAAATGCAACATCCTAACTGCACTTGATGGAAACCATATGCATAGTTGTGATTGGGAATTTTAGTCCATACCACACATTGAAATGCATGTAAAGGAATCTACAGTTGGGGGCATGTCAAATTGTGATATTTCTATCAAGATTCAAGTGTATAGTTTGACATTTACAAATTGCCTTGTGTCAGTTGCAGTTAACAAACTAATCTCACAAAAAATTGTTGATGTTTCGATAATTCCTCTCATTACTTCTTCTCTGCTTGAAACAATTGGGAGTACCTAGGAAAGATGAGTAGGCTCTACTATACCCTTTTCCATGTCCACTACATGTGCGGATAATTTCTTCTTTTCTATCTCCATTCCTCATCATGCTTTGTCCTTGTTATATTCATGGCCAAAATATTGATATTTAGAGTGTACTCACTTTCCTGGGTACTCCCAATTGTATGAATTGGAGTTGAACCATGTGTCACCTACACTCTTGCAAGTCATTGTCGACACATAAATGATTTTTCGTGACATGATAAGCAATTTGTGCATGTCAAATTCATGGATGAAACATGGGTCAATGAGTTTGACTCAAAAAACTATACACTTGAATCCAGATAGCAATATCACAAGATAGTAAAAAGTTTTGATGAAATTTTAATGGGAGATGTAGTCGGGTATAAAAAAGAATGGTCCATGAAGAACAAAAGAACAAAAGAATGGCATCAAGCATTCCAATTGCAAAGATGTAAACAATGCCGGTATTAAACAATGAGCTCATAAATAATGCATGATGCCCTAGCTTGCAGCCCGTGAGCCATCAAGATATTTCCTCAAGAAATGATCATCAACGGGAAGTACCACATAGTGAATATCAACAGCAAAACAAATATATATATATATATATATATATATATATATATATATATATAAACACACACACACACACATATATACATATGTATATACATATATATACATACATATACATATATACATACATATATATATACATATATATGTATGATGTTATTGTTGTCATTGCATGCTTGTTGTTGTTTTTGTTGTGCACCATATATTGTTTTATACAATGTTTATTTCATTGAGACCGTGAGATTGGCATTTGTAATGTATTTGTTGTTATGGGATCAATGTTGCCATGTTGTTGAGGTTGTAGATGCATTGAATCACTACTTCCATCCTATTTTGATAGCATGCTAGCTTGAAGATGAGTGACTACAGTACCCTAGTTTGCATTATTAGATTATTTTTGTGACATTAGTTTGTTAAATTCAGCTGACATGATAAGCAATTTGTGCATGTCAAATTCATGGATGAAACATGAGTCAATGAGTTTGACTCAAAAAACTATACACTTGAATCTAGACAACAATATCACAAGATAATGAAAAGTTTTGATAATCAGATTTACATAAGTACTCACATGATACATATGCTAAAGATTGCATAGTAGACAATAAACAATTAGAGATACATACAACCATTCATTGTGTCAAAAAAAAGAGGCAAAATCCACAACAACATAATGCATAAGGATATAAAGTTCATTAGCTAGATAAGTTTTTGTAATGATGATGAATATATGGATATCTAGACCTTGAGTATGTATCAACAAAAACATTTACAAAGAAGAGTATTCCAAATATTATGTTAAACAATTAAGTTTCATGTCTACGTTTGATCTAAGGATGACCTAATTTGTTGACAAAAAATGCCAACTCCAAAGAAGTAGTCCATCATAACATTCCTATCGTCATAAGTGAAAAAATCTTCATTATGATCATGGAAGATACTTATAGTAGCATATCCATCATTAGTGCAAGATAGCTTCACTAGTATAATTGGCCCCTATTTTCGACAAAAAATGGTCGAACTATCTACCTAGATTGGTTGAAAGACCCACAAATTGCTTTGTCAGTATTTTTCTGGTCGAAAGATCGACACATCCTTGTTAACGTTGAAATTTCTATGCAACGTTGGTTGAAATTGGCATCTTGAAATGCCCATATTATTTGTCAAAATATCCATAGTATTGGTCGAAATGTTTGACCCATCCGACTAGGATGCCAAACCCACGACGCAAAATTTCGACATAAAATGGTCAAAATGTAAACTAGCATAAGTTTATGTTTCGACCTACGGATGTCAAAAGTTCAACCCAAGTTGATGCATATATTCAACATGCAATGGTCGAAACATAAACCGACAAAAATTAATGTTTCAACCAAGTTTGGTCAAACGGTTTGACCCATCCGACCAGGATGCCAAACCCATGACGTAAAATTTTGACACAGAATGGTCAAAACTTAAACCGACCTAAGTTGATGTTTCAACCAAGGGATGTCAAAATTTCGACCAATATTGACTTTTAAAAAAAACAAATTCTGAAACCAAATAGCCTCAGTACCAAAACTGATGCCATTTGGTTTCATAACTTTCTCATTGAGTTTGGTATTCAATCTAAACAACCATCGATCATATTTTGAGACAATCAATGTGCTACTCAAATCTCATGTATCCCAATTCCTTCTGAATGAAGAGTACATAGATTGTTGCATGGAAAGAGTAAGGGGAAGGGACTTGTTCAAAACCCCAGTATTTTATTTTTCTCTGTATGGTTGATAGCCAGGAATAAGTGGAGTTGACTTGTTCCTCTGCATTGGATTCTATGAATTTGAGTGCACAGCTGTAGCCACAGTTTTAATCTCATCGAGCATTGTTGCATTTGACGTTCTGGGCTTGTTTGATTCAGCAACTTCACTATTTTGTTTTGAATCTAAAACAACACTAACAATCGTTCGACAACCATCCACAGGCAATTCTCCATGGACTAGGCTTTTCTGTCTCGAATAAACAAAATTTTATCAGCGCAAATTTATACACTATACATTTTAAATATATTTTGACATCAGCATCTTCAGTACATATATTATTTAAAAATACACAAAATGAGTTAAGTTTTTGCTGCAACTAGACAATTTGGAATTGAGGACTCTAAGAAAGGAAGCCTAAAAATGAACGCAAAAAATTGTACACTAGGGCCTAAAATAAAGTGCCAAGAATGACAAATCCATGTTTCAATAATAGTTAGAAACAAAAATATCCACCTTGCATAAATCCCAGACCATAGTTTTCATTCTTTCCTGGTTCCAGCTTTGCTCTGTTGCCTCATACTTTCAGACCTTTTCTTATAAATATTGAATGTATTCAATCACCTAGCCAAGACATGCAAATGAAGATATGGACTCAAGGCCAATACCGTGCTCTGTAATACTACATTGTTGATGGGCCTCTATAGTTCATTTCATAAATTAGAAAGAAAACCCAACAAATCTACATAGGATTACCTCAAGAAGAAAGGATGCTTTGTCTCTCTTTTGATCACTGTGTGGCATCAAATCTCTTAATGTCTGAAACCTAAATCATTAACAACACAGGCAACTTGTTACGTTATAATTCTAAAAACATTCCACAGGCACTCCCTAAATTAATTAACAAGATATTCATTGAACTTAAAAAAGATTACCCTTTATCCTTAAATTTTGGGTACAATATTTGAATATTGGGTACATTACTTTCGTAAGAGCCCACCACACAAATGGAG
>MU224326.1:3107785-3141032 GCA_018584345.1 Thuja plicata | reverse complement strand
ATACTCGGCATCGTCATGCTCTCGGTAAGAGTAGAAGCTCGGTCCATACTAGTCCCGAAGTGTAGCTTGGAACTCGGTAGCCGCTGGTGACTCGGTAGCTATAGTGTCACTCGGTAACCATTGGCGAATCAATAGTAACTGACTTCTCAGTTGGCTTCAACTGATGGCTCGGTAGTTACGGTGAAGCTCGGTGACTACCGTCTGCTCGGTACATGTTGCTCTTCTCGGTAAACACTGCTGAACTGTTCATATGCTCGGTGACCACTTTTCTGCTCGGTATGAACTATTTAACCACTGAGCTTTACAATGTGATTACTGAATGCTCGGTATAAGCTGTGAACTGAGTGATGAGCTCGGTAAGCATACAAAATCGAATAAGTGTTTTCACTGATGACAAATATAACATAATTCCAACAAATTAGGTGGTGGACCAAGTTGAACTATGCCACGCTCTGGTTGAAAGTTTTGATTTTGAAATTGTTTGAATGATTGTTTTGTGACTTGGTTGAACAAAGTTTTCTCTTGAATTTGATTGAATTGGGCTTGGTTGAAGTTTTCACTTGCCTCATTGAGTTATGAAATAAGTTTTGGTATGTTTGATTTTTCAATAAGAGATTGTATGTCACTTTCACTGAAACATTCATTTGGACATCTAAGGACTTTGGCCATCTCTATTCTATTATTTATCATCTTTTCTACCCTCTCTTCCAAGAATTTTTTTTGCCAATTTTTTTTGCAATTTTTGGATCAAGTATGTGTGGGATTGATGTGATTGATTATTCGATTGTGTTAATTCCATTTGTCTTGGTTCAAAATATTTTTGGATTACTTTGTTTGAGGTGTACATCACGTTTGGGTCACAACTTTGGTGTTGAAAAGGTATATATTCATAGGGTGCTTGTGTTTTCTCATTTGAAAGGTATGTCATGTTTGGATCAAAACCTTGTGTTTGCAAAGGTACTCCTTGTCTCGAGTCAAAAGGTGTTTGTGTATTCTCATTTTCAATGTTCATGCATTGATATGAACCTTGTTTCCTTTTGGAGGCTTGAGACCTTATAAATACTGGCATGGTATCTATATGCAAAAATGCATTTTTTGCTTTTTAGGAGACTTTGGAATGAGAATGAAACCTAACGTATGCAAAGGCTTTTGAAATGATGTGCAACTTGGGGGAAATGCAAATGTAAATATTTTTTGGATTTTTGGTTTTTGAATGACTATCCAAAGCAATCTAAATCTTATGCAACTATATTTTTGGGATTTTTAACTTTTGAGAAATCCTTGGGAAATGCAAACCTAAGAGTATAACCTTAGGAAATTTAATATGGACCTTGACTTAAAGTAGATAAAAGGGACAAAGATAATTGGATAAAAGGGACTAAGTCAAATCCACCATGACAAATATGGAATTTGACCAAATGATAGAGGGACAAATAGGATAGATGGAAAAATGGACCAAGTTAATATCATGTTTCAATAACATAAGGAAAGATTCTAAGATTTGGATTTTTGTGGGATTTTGCAAATTTTTTGAAAGGTTCTAAGTGAAAAATTAGGACTTGTGCAAAGGGACTATAGTGAGGACCTATAATTAGGACTAAATGAAAGAGGTTTTGAAATTGCAAATGCAAAGGGACTAATGCAATGTACGCAAAGGTAACGACTGGAATATGATATGGGGATGCAAAATTAGGACTACTACACATGCCACAATGCTCCAAGATGAATGTTTTGAGAATCCATATGTTCACAAAGGTTTTAGACAAGGTTTTTGTGAAAAATTGAATGTTTAGGAATGATTTTGAAAACTTTTTGAATGAGGTTTGCATGTGTCATTATGAGTGTTTAAGAGTGCTTTGAAATTTTTTCTTTTTGATGTTGGAACACTCACACAAGACACATCAAGCAAAATGAATGTTGTAAAAAGTAAAAAAAAACACAACACAACCTAGGGTGGCAAGGACTATATCCACTGAATCACCACTTGAACAAGATCAGTTGTGCTTACTCAGAGTAGACAACCTAAAAGCTTGGAGGCACAAGCTCCTCCTTATAGTGCACTCACTTCTCAGGCACACCAAGCTTTGAATCCCAAGGGCCATCACTTCCCAAGGGACCACTATCTATAATAAGATTCATGAAAGTGTGGGATGTATTCGGGGTTTCCCCTTGTGCCAGTGAATAGAGGGGTTTATTTGGGCTACTACAAAAAGGTGTTTATTCAAGGCATCTATTCCAAAGATAACTTGTGAATAATACAAGGCAACGTGGTAGTGAAAGCACTATTGATATCTATAGTCCCATGAATACTAGGCAAAAGCGATCTTAGACCTCCAAAAAATTTCATTTCAAGAAGGGATTTGATTATAGTGGGTTGGAAGAGGATGTCATTTCCTTGTTCCCACTTAGGTTGTTCCCTCTCACCAGCTATGATAAAGCACTCAGGAGACTGAATGAATTTCTCTTGACCCAAGATCCATGAATTGAGGGGAGAGGATATGTTAATTCAACTTTAGGATAACAATCTAAAAGCACTTCAAACACATAAGCAAAGTTGTTCTTTTTAAGAACCAAATTGAAGTGTTTGCTAACTACTAAAAAGAAGACATGAAAAGTTTGGAAGACACAAAAAGTATTCGTCAAACATCCTGCGTGGAAATATTTAGTAGTATTTTGCATGAAATATTAACCAAACAAGTTCCAAAGTGCTGCACAAGATCATCAGTAACACAAAACCTCTGTCCTAAGATCAAAAAGTGGATTTGAGAGTGCAAAAATTGAAATTGCGCATCAAAATATGAAAATTAACCAAACTGTGAAACAACAATGACCAAGTGCGCTCAAGGAAGAACTTGGGAGCCTAAATTCAAGCACTTTTGAGACCAACTTCCTAGGGGGGCACACTTGGTAACCCAACTATGCAGGACCCAAGACAACAAGTAAAAAGACTTGGAAACTTCTAAAAATGCTTAATTTTGACAGAATTGAGTTCCTCATCATGTATATTGCACACATTAGAGTTAATTAATCCATTTAAACAATTTTATTTGAAATATTTTGAATCAATTTAAACCCCTAATTAGACTACGTGCAGATTTGAATTGATTTGAAAACACCCTGACTAGGTTGATTTGTATTGAACTCTAAACTAGGTGAATGTTCATTTTAGTAGCCCAAATAAAGTATGACTGTTGATTTTAGTTTCATTTTCCATTTAATAAACTTGATTTAAATATTATGAATCAATTTTAAATCCTAATTAAACTAAATGCATATTTGAATTGATTTGAAAACACCTTAACTAAGCAGATTAGCAATGAACCCTAAACTAGATGATTGTTCATTTTAAGCCCCAAAATCAAATGTAAATGTTAATTTTAAGATCCTTTTTAAATTAATAAACTTTATTTGAAGTCTTTTAACCAATTAGAACCCCTAATTAATCTATATTTAGAACTTGAACTGGATTGAAATAAAAATGATTGATTAGCCTTGTATTGAACCCTAAACTATGTGGCGTTTGTTTTAAGAGCCCAAATCAAATGTGAGACTTAATTTTAAGATTCCAAATCCAATTATGATGTCATTTTTATAGTTTAGCATCCATTTAAACCAAAATTTGAAACTTATATTGTAATTAGATTGAATTTTGAAAGAAAACTAGTATCTAAACCCTAACGACTGATCCTTCTTCCTAACTGTTCAATTCTAGTGATCAACTGCATCTAGGGATGCAATTAGGAGACAAAGTACATCTTAGACCATGCATGGGATTACCAAGTGCATTTGGGGCAACACTTGGTAATCCCAACTATGTAGAATAGAGATCCAACTACGTAGGACAGAGCCCAACCGCGCAAAAATGCTCCTGGCCTAAAAAACACCACAAAAACACCAAAATCAGTTAGATAACATGATTCATGTTGGGTTCGCCAAATGTAGGATTTTTTTTTGGTTATAATGCATAATAAGAGAAACCAAAAACTCTCAAAATACTATGCAAACCTATCTAATCTACCATTAAAGCCATTTGAAAAGAGAGTATAAAAATAAAGCATAAACACTCAAAACTCCCTTCAAATGTAGCTCCAATGTTCTCCTTTATTCTCCATTGAAATGGGCTGAAAAAAAGTTATAGCATGAGAATATGAGGAGTGTGGTTAGTTTGATTGAGAAAATTGATCTCAATTTATAGGATGAGAAAGCCAAATTGCAGAAATGGCAATTAGGTGCACAAATGGAAAAATGTCATAATTTAAGAGTGAAATTGGAAAAGTGTCATATTATGAGAAATTGTAAGAGATCAATTTGGGAAAATTAGCGTGGATAAGGGAAGGAAATTTTTTCATAAAGTATGACAAATTGTGACAAAGGAAAAGGAGGAAAGTGTCATGAACTATGACAACTATGATAAATGGAGGCTAATTAGTAGGAGGGAAATTTGAAAACTCATTTATTCCCACAAAAATGGAAAAATAGAAAATATGAATTATGGAATTCCAACATGGAAAATTAGTCAATTAATTAATCATGGAGACATAGGAAAGAGGGAATAGATAAAGTCAATTTATTTATTCAATTAGGACATAGGGATAAACTATGGGTTATTCATCCCAAGAGGACAAATTAATTGATCATTGAACAAAATAATGACATTGATGCGAAATTGACTTGGTTTTGACAATTTTGATGAGGATTAGGAACAATTCCAATGGTTTTGAAATGGTTTAGGAAATGACAAGGCATCGACAATCTTTGACAATGCGCTCGGTAAAAATAATTTAATGATGATGATTTGAAATAGCATCCATGAAATTTGCCAATGCTATTGAATTGACTTGGATCAATTTGATGATGACGACGCATCGATGAACTTTGACAATGCGCTCAAATTTATTGGTTTTGAAATTGGTTGATAAGGTTTATTTGAAACAACATTGATGAACTTTGACAATGTCATTCAATGAACTAATAATAACGAGGCATCAATGAACTTTGACAACGCGCTCGGAAATGATGAGATTGATAATACGTGGATTGATTTGATAATGATGCATTGATGATCTTTGACAATGCCAAATGATTGATTTTGAAAGAGATTTATAAGGTTTGAAATAATTTGAAATGATTGAAATGATGAGGCATCAATGAACTTTGATAATGCCCTATAATGATTTGAAAAGGATCTAATGAGTTAAAAATGATTTTGGAGTAATTAGGAATGAATTTGATCTAACTCAGACTGATTTAGGAAGATTTCATATGATCTAGGAATGTTTAGGATCGAATAGGATCAATTTAGGAATATTTAGAATCGATTAAGATCGATTTAGGAATATTTAGGATCAAAATATTAATAATTAATTGAACAATTTTCAATGTTAAATTAATGAAGAAATACACAATGCTGACATATAGTGAAAACCATATGCGTAACATAGAGGAATAATTAGAATTCAAAACAATGTTTCAATTATAATGCTGAAAATGTTAATGTATCATCTTAAAATGGAAGCACTTCCATTTTGGTTGGTTTAGCACCCTTGTTTAGTACACTTGCATATTAGATTTGCATATGCACTTGATTCTACATTTCTAGGTGAAATTAGGGTTAGGATCCTTTTGGGTCCTCCTCAATCTCCCTTTATATGACTCCATTTTTAGGTATAACCTATGTATTGTCTCTCCTAAATATTCATCATACCCACTCTTTGGCCTTTGTGCCTCTATCCAGGATTCTGATATGTTTTCTCACCTTCTTGGGTCCCCGGTTGACCTGGGAATCCTGTAGATTTCCCAAGGAGACTAGCCTCAAACCTCAGGTCTGGGTTGAGGTTGATTCTGACCTAGGTCAGAATCAAGGTAGAGGTTGTCCTTGACCTAGGTCAAGGTTGAGGTAATACTTGACCTAGGTCAAGGTTGAGGTCGACCTTGACCTCTGTCAGGAGATGGTCCCCGCTTTCAAATATGGAGCTTATCAGGGTTCTAAAACTTAAAATAGGTCCCCGGGTCTGGATGCGGAAGTGTTTTCCCTGATATTTGGATTAATACATCCCCTCCTTGGTTGGTGATTGTAATTGGACCATAATTCAAGGTAAAATTTGAATTTGGGTCCCTTGCATTGCCCTAGGAGGTCTATATTGAGATCTCTATTAAACACTCTCTTTTGGCCTTCATTTTGGACATGAAAGAAAATCGTAAGAAGATATGATGAAATTATGATTATGACATGATGAAATTATGATTATGACATGATGATGATGCAAGAAAGAAAGAGGATGATATAGAAGGACAAGATATGATGATGCATTGATACATACAAGCATTTTTGTGGACAAGCCATTATGGATCTTCTTTGGAGCAAGATAGAGTTATTCCTTCCTTCCTTCTTGGATCCACCATTTTCAACATTCAAGCATTCAAAAGATACTATCATGGGGTAGCAACTACAGATTGTGACTTTGGTAGGAATACTTTAGCCTTGGGGGCTTGGTATGCTTTCTTTATCATATTCAAATCTATGCATTTCTCTCTCATTTTCAATTCATGTTAGAGTTTTAATCTAGAGGATTAGATCTTAACCTTACATATTCGAATCTCTTTCCAAGAGCCACACACATAAATTCTACTATATTCAGCTATTCGTGGAGGTGGAGATCACCAAAATAGGGGTTTGACTAAGGCAAAACCCTACATAGCCACCCCAAAACCCCTCTTTTTAAAGATATTTGCAGGTGCTATTTCAAGAGTTACAGGTTCGGAAATAGTGGATCAGAGAGAAAATTTGGATACCCTTTTCAACAAACTTTCGGGATCCAAAAACAAAATTCCTGTCGGAGACTTTTTAGGTCGATTCTGCCCTAGGTCAGAATTAGAAATTCTGGGTCAATGGTGACATTAACTTGAGGGTACAAATTGGAACTATGCCAGAACAAAAATAGATTTCTGGGTTTTGTTCGTCTCTGCGTTTCTATTCCACATCTGGTCTCATATTTTCTAGAAACTCAACACGGGCTTCAAAAAATGGTATTTTTAGATCTTTTATGATGTGAGGTAGGTATTTTACTCCATTAATCTTTTCTTTCATTTCCAAATCTATATCCATTATCAATTACAAATTAAATGTAAATGGTTAAATTATGGCATAGGTCTCTTTTATATGCAAATCTCTATTGTGAAAACTCTATTTAGGAGATCATCCATAATTTATATCTTACATTTTGGTGAACTCGCGATAGACAACTCTTTCTCTTTGGTGTTAGATTTACATTTCATATTAGATCTTGCATGCATATAGAAGTAGGTTTTATTTTATGCTCTTCCATTTATATTCCAAAAATACATAAAAATTATAAAATTTCTTTAAAAACACAAAAACATTTACATGCTTGTAATTTTATTGTGTGCTCAACATGTATGACTCTTGTTTTGAATACTTTGATGGGGATTTTATTGTACAAAAGAATAGATCCCTTCATGAGGTACATGGAAGTGAGAATGAAAATGGTTTGAATAGAATCTCCATGGATCCTATTCCTATTTCATCCTCCTCCACAACTTCTCCAATTGACCTTTACCATAAGATGTGTGCATGGTTACCTTCGTGTTCCACTATTTTCAACATTGAGGAATCAAGAATGTTATTCCCTAAACCTTTGATGACGGTAAAAGGACGTCCTCGAATAACTATTAAGGGTAAGCCTAAAGATCCTTTGGATTTCTTTGATAATGCGGATTCTGTTTCACATGCTTATTGCACATAGAATAATCCTCAACCTATTGTCCCAGCCTCTTTACCTCCTTCTCAACCTATGGTTCCTCAAGCACCTAGGTTACCTTCTTCCTTCAAGGAGTATGACTTAGTTGAGCAATTATGTGCTACTCCAGCTAAGATATCTTTATGGGAATTACTTCAGACTTCTCCTACATATCATGTGACATTACAAAAAGCTTTATCTAATCTTCCTGCTCTGCCTCCTAATCAAGAGAATATTAATTCATTTTTGGAGTGCATGCATACTATGCCTTCTATACCTCCTATTGTGTTTACTGATGATGATTTACCTTTCATTGAGGTGCAGAATCAATATGATGCCCTTATGGTTGTTGTTTCTATTAATCAGAGTATCATTCATAGAACATTAATTAACAATGGATCCGGGCTTAATGTTTGTAGCATTGATATGCTTAAGGCTATTAAGGCTGATCTAACAACCATTCAACCGGATAATATCCCTATTCATGGATTTGATAAAATTGCAAAGAAAACTTTGGGTATTATTACACTACCTATTAAGGTTGGTCCAGTCCTTCTTAACACACCTATTCATGTTATTCCTGGACCTCTCAATTATAACCTTTTATTAGGAAGACCTTGGTTACATACTATGCATCCGATTCCTTCTACTCTACATCATAAGGTTAGGTTCATTTATAACAATATGATGTATACACTACATGCGGATGATGCACCAAATCCTTGCTTAAATGTGGAATATGCTAAGATTTCTGAACCTATACAACCAAGTAAGGAACCTGAGAAACCACTGGAAGTTAAACAAGTTGAAGCTCCATCCTCTTCTTTGACTGAAGATGATTGGGGAACATTGGGTTTTAATCCTTCTTTTATGGGAGAATACAAAGTTTCTGATTTAGATTTCATGAAGGAACAAAATGGGTTTGAAAAACAAGTTTTTATTCCTTCTCTGCTTTCTGGGGAATTAAAAAGTAACTTTGTTACTGCTTCACTTGAAGAAACAATTGAGACAATAAAACCAGATTTCTATGACATTGTGACATATGCCACTCCTTTAACTCAATCTGATATGGCCAATAGATATGGTTCTAGTTACCATTTACTTAGGAAATCAGGATTCAATGGGAAAGGGTGTGGAAAATATGAACAAGGTATACAAGTGCCCTTGGACAATGAAGTTTATGATTATACGTATGGGCTAGGATTCAATCCTTATAAACAACCATCGACTTTTCCTCTTAATGTCAATCATTTCTACAGTGGACATTTAAAATTGGTTAATATGCTTCTCCTTAACATCGACCAAAAACCTAGTTTGGATATTTTTCCAGAGGATGAAGCCCTAGCTGATTTTTTAGGAGCTTATCAAGATCTACCTACGTTTCATCATAAAAGGAGAAAGCCTTATTGTTTGAATAATGAAGCCTATTTTGGAGAACGCAATGAACAAGATATTTCTCCTTTGCCAATGGACTCTCCCATGCAAAGTAATCTATTAATAACTGAGACTACGGAAGTTCAAATGGATGAGAATGATTCTGAAAAAAAAATCAAAGTAGGGAAATGTTTGAGCCAAGATGAAGATGATCAATTGGTTTCCCTCTTGCTTGAATATAAGGATATATTTGCTTGGACATATTCAGATATTTCGGGTATAGATCCTAAGATTATTACTCACAATATTTTTCTCAAACCTAATGTCAAACCTGTAAAACAAAAAATCCAAAAGATGAATCCGGGCATTGCCATGTTAGTTAAAGCCGAAATTGAAAAATTATTAGGTGCTAGGTTCATCTATTATATTGATTACTCTGAATGGATTTATAATATTTTGGCTATTTCTAAATGAGAGAATAAGATAAGGATGTGCACTGATTTTCAATATTTAAATAAGGAATCCTTAAAAGATTATTTTTCCCTGCCAAATATTGATATGATTGTGGATTCGACAGTGGGTCATGCTTTATTATCTTTTATGGATGGGTTTTCAGGTTATAATCAAATCTTTATTCCTATTTAAGACCAACTTAAGACCGCGTTTATAACACCTTGTGGAACATTTTGTTGGGTTATGATGCCCTTTGGATTAAGAAATGCAGGAGCAACTTATCAACGTGCTATGACCTTGATTTTTCATGATTACATTCATAAGATTTTAGAAGGATTATGTAGATGACATCTTGGTGAAATCTATACAAAGAGAGGATCATGTGTTTATTTTAAGGCAAATATTTGTAAGAATTAGGAGTTATAATATGAGATTAAATCCTAAGAAACGTGCTTTTGGAGTTGATTCTGGTAAATTATTAGGATTTATAATCTCTAAGCAATGCATGGAGGTCAATACTAAAAAGATTGATGCTATTGTTAACATGCCTCCTCCTAATAATATTTCTCAATTACATAGTTTAAAAGGAAAAATACAAGCTATTCGTCACTTTGTTTCTAACTTAGCTGATAGAAATGTTCCTTTCACCTCCTTTCTTAGAAAAGATACCACTTTTTCTTGGAACCGAGAATGTAAACAATCCGTTGAGAAATTTAAGGAGTATCTTGCTAATCCTCCTATTTTGCAACATTCTCAATTTAATAAACCCTTCTATCTATATACTTCCACTACTTCCCATGTTGTGAGTGCATTGTTGGCTCAACATGATAGCAAAGGTAAGGAAAGACTGGTATACTACATCAGTCGGACTTTACTTGATTATGAAACAAGATATACCAATTTAGAAAGACAATTCTTGGCTTTAGTTAATTCTTGTCAAAAACTTAGGAGGCATTATCTATTGAATGTTGAGGTTAATGTGATTGTTAAATTTGATCCTCTAAAACACCTTTTCTCAAAAACTAATCTCTCTGGTCGTCTGGCTAAGTGGGTGATGTTACTTACAAAATTTGATCTTAATTTCATTCTTCAAAAGTCAATTAAAGGACAAGATGTAACTAATTACTTAGTTGAAGCTCCTTGTCCTCATTCTAATATGAGCATCACCTCAATAGAATTTCCTGATGAGAATATTTTAGCTATTAAGCAAGAAGATGTTTGGGAATTATATTTTGATGGTTCTAGATGCAAGACAAGTTCTGGTGTAGGCATTACCTTGGTCCCTCCTACAAAGAAACCAATCCCTATGTCAAATAAATTGACCTTTTCTTGTACTAGCAATACTGTGGAGTATGAAGCTCTTATAGCTGGCTTATAGGCAACTTCATCCCTTCATATTAAAAACTTGGAAATACACAGGGATTCACAATTGATTGTTGAACAAATCAAAGGGGGTTATCAGACTAAGAATGATAAAATGATGCAATATAAAGAATTGGCTCTTGATATTCTTTCACAATTCTCTTCTTATACGATTTAGACCTTACCTAGGAAAGATAATTGACACACAGACGCCATGGCAAGCGCAGCTTCCTTGGTTTGTCTCGAGAATAATGCCGAAGACTTTCAATTTACTATACACACTCTTAAACACCTTGCAATTTCTAATAAGGTTACTGCTGATGGTTTTAACTTGCATTTGGATGAATGGTATTCACATATCTTTCATTTTTTGAAAGACAATACATTTCCTGAATCAACAAAAAGGAACATGCGTAATCATATAAGGAAGCTTGCGACATGTTATATCATTTTGGGTGATATGCTTTACAAACATTCTTATAATGGTTTTCTATTAAGGTGTCTTGGTAGAACCGAAGTTTCGATAGATTTAGCAGAAGCTCATTATGGTTCTTGTGGGGGACATTTTGGTGGGAAATCTTTAGTTAATAAAATTCTTAGAATGGGATATTATTGGCAAAAAATGGAACAAGATTATTTTACATTTGTTAAGAAGTGTCCTCAGTTTCAGAAACGTGGTAATTTAATTCATGCTCCTGCTCGTGAGCTTCGTAATCAAGTTTCTCTGTGGCCTTTTAGTATTTGGGGTTTTGATCTTATCGGAAAAATCTCACCAGCTTCTTCTCAAGGACATACATACATCCTCACAGCTACAAATTACTTTACGAAGTGGGTAAAGGCTATTCCTCTCCGTTCTACTACCGTGAATGTTATTTGTGATTTTATTCTTAATCATATTATAGCATGATTTGGTATTCCTTCAACGATAGTTTCAGATAACGGTACTTATTTCAAGAATAAGGAAGTCTCTAAATTCTTGGAGAAATATCATATTCAACATAGATTTTCTACTCCGTACTATACTAAATCTAATGGTCAAGCCAAAGCATCGAACAAAGTTATTGAAAAAATCTTAAGAAAAATAGTCAATAAGCATGCGAAAGACGGGCATACCCAACTTACTTATGCTTTATGGGCTTATAGGACTAGTGTCTATACTGCCACAGGTACTTCTCCTTATAATCTTGTTTATGGTACTAATGCTATTATGCCATTAGAATTAGAAATACCATCTTAACGTGTTTCATTCCATGGGATAATTGACAAGGATACTTTCTGGGAACAATGATTACAAGAATTAGAAATGTTGGATGAACAACGAATAAATGCTTTGGAACATATTAAGGCTTACCATAAATCACTTCAAAAACAATATATTCATAAGGTGATTGAATGATCATTTTTGGTAGGTGATTTAGTCTTATATGAAAATCAAAGGAATGTGAATGCTTTACCTGGTGAAAAAGGGAAATTTAGCCCTAATTGGCTTGGACCTTTTGTGGTAATTAAGGATTTTACTTTAGGGGCTTATAATATTGCTGATATGAATGGTGTTCCCCTTAAGGAACCTATTAATATTATGCATCTCAAACGTTATTATCCGTAAATACATCAATTTTTTGTTGTGTATTTATGTATTCCCTATAGAATAGCTATGTATGTTTTGTAGGTTATGTGATTTGAATACATTCATACATAAAATCATTCTTTCTTTATGTTAAGTTTTTTGTGTATTGATGAAAAGAACAAGTAATCAATCATAGAACTAAATAGGCAAGCAATTTTTTTCATATATATATAAACGTCCATGAGTTTGGTACATATATGGCACATATGCCATGGATATCAATCTCTATCTCTATGCTCTGAGGGTGAGTGGATCCCAGCTCTCTCTACTCTGTGGTGTGAGGCTGAAGATCTTGGTATGGTAGTCCGTGTATGACTCCTCGATATGCTCATCTCATAGTTACGCTCCTGAGCTCTTTGTAGGTCAGCCATCAATTTCTCTTCTCTTTCTTTGCATAACCTCAACTCTCGCTAGATGCATGTAAAAATATCCACATGCCTGCTGAGATCCCTCTGTCCAATAAGGGACTCTCACTCGCTAGCTAGTAATTGGTAGGATATACATATATCCTTCAGAACCTCAAAAACAAAACTCCTCCACTCTATTATGCTGGCTGCAAAATTCAAACATATTTATCTTTTAGTACTTCTAAAAAAACATTTACTTGAAATATTCTAATCAAATTACGTGTACCATACCTAGATCTCCCTCCTAGGTGTCACCAAAAGATCTAGATGGCGGGGGCATGGAGTGAATACCCTCTCCTCGCTCGCTATGTCTAGGTCTAGGTGGTGGTGTCTCTATATGTGCACAGGGAGGTTGTCGTGATCTCAATGGTACAACATGGATCACCTAATCATCTGCACCTGTACTACCACCTAGGTTCATATCCTCTACTCTCTCATATGCTCCCTCATCTACTCTCTCTTTTTCTCTCTCCTCTGTCCTCTCCTCCTCCATGGGATCTCCCTCGGGGATGGGCTCCTCCTCATCTCTATGATCCTCCTCCTCCTCCTCTGGTAGGTCACCACCTTGGTGCATCCTCTCTGAAAGACCTGGATCACCCATAGGGTAGTCATCAAGGAAGATGGGGTGGGTCCCCTATAGGCTCCAATATTTTATATAATGTCTACTAACACCTGAATGTGATACATTGGGATCTGCCTTTGTATCCTCGGTCTCATCTGTCTCACTATCTAGAATATCTGCTATTGTGGGTCAGTGTATGGGGTCGGGTCTCTGATAGTATCTTGTTAGATATTCGTACTGAGGTACTATTTGGGGGACCCCCTGTGTCAAACCAAACTATCTCATCACTCTATCATAATAATATGGCATCACTACATGACTGGTAGGACCCTCTAGCAGCTTGCACTTCTAGGAGTGTCTCAACTGTTGTTGAGTATCTGGCCATCCTGTCATCTGATAGTATGGTCTCCATATCACATCAATACTTGGTATACAGTCAAAGCGTACTCTCCAAAAGAGGATATCTCTGTACTGCCAGATATCTGCTAGCGGATATGCAAAATATCTTGGTATGCTTGCATCTACCATCACCAGAACACCTTGTGGTCGCGTACATGTGTAATGCTCAAACATCCAAACCTATAGTAAGGTGCACACTATAAGACTCTCCCGTTGGAATCTCACTAACTAAATCAACTCATGGTAAAGATAGGCTAACATGTTGAGGCCCCATGAGAAAACAATCCAGTCACTCTCCATCCTGTGTACAATATGGGTGAATGATGCTAAGAAAACTGCACCCTTTGTGTTGGGTATTACAACAAAAGAGAGTATACATAGCATCACCCTTCGTACCAAGGGTGTCAAACCTGTTAGTATGAATGATAGATTTATCTGATCTGATCGGGTCCTCATCTATGGTACTCATCCCAAACAATACTCCCCATCTAAAAACACCTTAGGAGGACCCTATTACACTCTCGGTCCAACAAGCTTACCTCAGACTGGAAGTTGTAGGATCCTATATACATCATCCAATGTGATCATGATCTCTCTTGATGGAATATGGAAGGAACAAGTGTCCTCATCCCACCTCTCTATCATGGTTGATATCATGGATCAATGGAACCTCATCTGTGGTAGGACTGCTACCCAGTACAATCCCACATCTCTCAATAGTTGTATCTCATCCTACTGTAGCTTGGACAGGTTCTCTTTGACAGTTAGTAAAATCCCTCCAAAGGGGTGCTCTCAGAGATAGACAAGATCATGTCAGCACAAACAATAACATATCAATAATCTATCATCAAAAAATTACAATACTCACTTGACCTAGTCAAGGTTGACCTTTTTGGGTTAAGGTTGACCTTTTTGGGTCAAGGTCAACCTTTATGGGTTAGGGTCGACCTTTTTTGGTTAGGGTTAACCTTATCCCCATAAAGGATAGGACCTTCCCTGTTATGGTCGACCTTCAAGGGTCAAGGTCGACATAAATGGGTCAGGGTTGACCTTTTTGGGTCAAGGTTGACATAAATGGGTTCGAGTTGACCTTTTTGGGTCAAGGTTGACCTTCCCTATCAAAACAAGAATTTATCAATCACAAACACCAAAACAAGGAACCTACCTCAAGCAGTGGTTGTCCGCTGGCCAGGCACTCTCTCAGGACCTCCATGCAAATCGCTCGAAGTTCTTCTCTCTTGGGAATCTTGCTCCTTGATTCCAAGTTCTGTAAATGGTAAGAATGAGAAGGTAAGTGTTCTTCATCTTATTTATAGCTCCAAATTAGGGTTTTATTAGGGTTTTGTTTGAATTTACTTAGATCAAATTCAAATTTCCCTTTACATGCATTTAGATAGGCATTCACTCTTTTAATCATAAATTGAGTTTGGTAGCTCCATTTTTAGTGTCGTTAGTGGTGTTGGAATTGTGATTCAGATACCTAAACTCTTGAGTTAGTTTAGGAAGATTTTGAATCCTCCTAAATGGTTTAGGAAAGGAATTTTAAATAAATTGCATATCCAGTGTATAGACCTAACTTTATCACCCTGTTTCACCTTTTAGAATTAGTAAGCCGAAATAGGGGGCATAAGGGGCTCTACGCACTTCTCAAAATAATCTTAGTAAGGCTTAGGTGCTCTATGGATTTTCATTAACCTTGTGTGCTACAATTTGCAGATACTAATGGTTTCTTGCAGGATCTCCACATTGAGGACTTGGCTATATCCATTTTACTTTACAATGTTTTCTTACTTTAGCTTGCATATTCACGTAGTGTCATACCAAAGCTTAAGTGGGGGATAAATCTATCATCTTAAAATGGAAGCACTTCCATTTTGGTAGGTTTAGCACCCTCATTTAGTACACTTGCATATTAGATTTGCATATGCACTTGATTATGCATTTCTAGGTGAAATTAGGGTTAGGACCCTTTTGGGTCCTCCTTAATATCCCTTTATATGAATCCATTTTTAGGTAGAACCTATGTATTGGCTCTCCTAAATATTCATCATACCCACTCTTTGGCCTTTTTCCCTCTATCCAGCATTTTGGTATGTTTTTTCACCTTCTTGGGCCCCCGGTTGACCTGGGAATCCTGTAGATTTCCCAAGGAGACTAGCCTAAAACCTCAAGTCTGGGTTGAGATCAATTCTGACCTAGGTCAGAATCGAGGACAACCTTGAACTAGGTCAAGGTCAAGGTTGTCCTTGACCTAGGTCAAGGTTAAGGTCGACCTTGACCTCTATCAGGAGATGGTCCCCGCTTTCAAATATGGAACTTATCGGGGTTCTAAAACTTAAAATAGGTCCTCGAGTCTGGATGCGGAAGTATTTTCCCTGTTATTTGGATTAATACATCCCCTCCTTTGTTGGTGATTGTAATTAGACCATAATTCAAGGTGAAATTTTAATTTGGGTCCCTTGCATTTCCCTAGGAGGTCTATATTGAGATCTCTATATAAACACTCCCTTTTGGCCTTCATTTTGGACATGAAAGAAAATTGTAAGATGATATGATGCAATTACGATTATGACATGATGATGATGCAAGAAAGAAAGAGGATGATATAGAAGGAAAAGATATGATGATGAATTGATACATACAAGAATTTTTGTGGACAAGCCATTGTGGATCTTCTTCGGAGCAAGAGAGAGTTCTTCCTTGCTTCCTTCTTGGATCCACCATTTTCAACATTCAAGCATTCAAAAGATACTATCATGGGGTAGCAACTACGGATTGTGAGTTTGGTAGGAATACTTTATCCTTGGGGGCTTGGTATGCTTTCTTTATCATATTGAAATATATGCATTACTCTCTCATTTTCAATTCATGTTAGGGTTTTAATCTAAAGGATTAGATCTTAACATTACACATTTGAAGCATCTTTCCAAGAGAAACACACACACACACATTCTACTATATTTGGCTATTCGTGGAGGTGGAGATCACCAAAATGGGGGTTTGACTAAGGAAAAAACCTACATAGCCACCCTAAAACCCCTCTTTTCAGATATTTGCAGGTGCTATTTTGGGAGTTACATGTTTGAAAATAGTGGATCAGAGTGCAGATTCAGATACCCTTTTTGGCAAACTTTTGGGATCCAAAAATAGAATTCCTGTCGGAGAGTTTTTAGGTCGATCCTACCAAAGGTCAGAATTAGAAATTCTAGGTCAATGGTGACATTGACTTGAGGATACAAATTAGAACTGTGCCAGAACAAAAAAAGATTTTTGGGTTTTGTTCGTCTCTACGTTTCTATTCCAGATCCAGTCTCAGATTTTCCAGAAACTCAACACAGGCTTCATAAAATGGTATTTTTAGATCTGCTATGATGTGAGGTAGGTATTTTACTCCATTAATATTTGCTTTCATTTCCAACTCTATATCCATTATCAATTAAAAATTAAATGTAAATGGTTAAATTATGGCATAGGTCTCTTTTATATACAAATCTCTATTGTGCAAACTCTATTTAGGAGATCATCCATAATTTATATCTTACAATTAACACATAGACTAACAGGCTTGAACCATTTTTGAGTATCTACACTTATATATATACATTTTTTTTTCAAAAGTGAGTGCACAAATATTTTTTGTTAGAGATTTTTCTTTTTATTTTACGTGATAATGGATATATTCTTTGTTTTCCACTCCTCTTACGACTTTGTTGTCTTGCATGTTGCCCTTTATTCTCCATTTTTTATTTATCTATTTACACTTCCAATTTGGTTCACTTCATGAAGCAACCTACGATATCTACAATAAGTGGAAGTATGTATTTTTTTAAGTTTATAAATTAAAAAAATTACTTCTCTCAAGAATGATTAGATAAGATTTTTAGGGTCTTAAACACGCTTTTTTCAAAAGCGAGTGCACAAATCTTATTTGTCAGATCTTTTTCTTGTTATTTTACAGGATAATGGATCTACTTCTTGGTTTCCCACTCCTCTTATGACTTTGTTGTTTTGCATTATGCCCCTTATTTTGTGATTTTGGTTTATCTATTTACACTTTCAATTTTGTTCACTTCACTAAGCAACCTATGACTTGTACATCAAGTATAAATGTAAGGCTATCTTCAACTATATATTTTGAATGTATGAATGTTGATATGTTACCATGTTTGTCAAGGATTCTTTCACTTAGTTTGGAAAAGCTACCAACATTTTCCTATTAACAAAAGTTTTACAAATTCTTTCTAAAACCCCTCTTTGTGGTAATGTATAATCTGCATGTAAATTTCATTGATCACAACAAAACCCAAGTTAATAACACAAGGTAACCTAATTACAATTATCCTCATGCAATTTAATAATATAAATATTTGCAATAAAATAATCTTATCAATAATATAGTACTAAATTTTATAATAAAATATTAATAAAAACAACAACATAATTTTGTTGGTCCATTAAGAGGGGGGTGAATCAGACCAAATCAATCTTATGCACTCACAAACTTAGCCCTTTGATTCACTCGGTAGAACTGTATACAGTAATAACCGAATCACCTAACAACTTAATAACTTAAACAAACATACATCTCATAATATGAAAATTAATCATTCAAACTCATTAACACTAGACTTAACTTAGTTGAAACTATATTTAATGAGGAAACCCAATATGGGAAAAACCTTTGTGGGAATTTTGAGCCACAATAAAAATGTACCCTTCTGAAGTACACTCAGTTAAGAACTTATCCTGTTAAAGATTACAAACACATTTGCTAAACGTGACCCCTGTTAGGGGATTTACCTCATATCTATTAAGATCTTCACCCTATTAGGAGTGTCCTTGTTAGAGGTCTTCAGACACTCTTTTGGAATGTTACCTACTTCTATGATTTATAAATATGATGGTTAAATCCACTCAGCTAAGATATTTCTCTGTTACAAATGCTAATAAGCAACAATATAAACTTTGATCTATAAATATAGCAACTACCTTTCTTGGGTCAGATCCTTTATGCTCAATTGAATACTGGCATCACATACTCCATTTATCTCTTTCTTAGACTGTAGATTTTTCAATCTACGTTTCTTTGTTCTGCTCGGTAAATGTTGTTCTTCAACTTCTTCTTTTTCTTCTCTGTTCAACTTGCCAACATCTCTCTTTTCTATTCATTCTCATTCTTTATATAGAAATAATTTTTCCTCTTAATCTCCTTACTTAGGTTTTCCATTATTTGTGCTCTGTGGTTCGATTATCTTCTTCATAAATCTCAACTCGGTAAACCACTTCACTTTTACCTCAGAACTTGAACTTTTCTTGGAACTCACATAATCAGGTTTAACCGCTTGATCTTCCCTTAGATCTTCTCATTGAATTTTCATGTTCGTAGATCTTCTAACAAACTTAATTTGATTCTTATCCTCCTCCAGTTCATCATGTCTTCACATTAAATTTTATCTTATCATCATTTACAATCAATATCCTGTACTTGGTACACTTTATTTTGCAACTTGGTAACTGTCTTCATTCATTGCTCGGTGTCTAACTCATTCTCGGTGCTTGGTGCTTGTCTTTCTCTTGGTGTTCGGTAACTATGACCAACTAACATAACTCTATACTGACTGACTCTGTCTAGTTTAGTAGAGTAACTCTTTCAGTCATAACTTAACTCTTTTCAATCTCTGACTCAACCAATCAATTGTACTGACTTGATAACATCAAATATATAGTAGCAAACAACTATATCAACATTACTTCATCATTGTATAATCTATATTTGTCACCCATTTAATTTCTCCTCTTAAGATATGGCAACACAATAAAAATCAATAATAAATTTATTGACATCAATGACAAAACAATAACTAATCTAACCATTTCTATGATCATGATACTCAAAATCACTGAGTCTTCATCATCTTCATCAATTGATTAACAATATCCCTCTTTGGAATTTATGACAACCACTATAAAAGTGTTATAGAAATTGATGATGAAAATACTCAAAATACATAATGTGTCTCCCCCTAAGTTGATAGTTCTATTTCTACTTTGATCTCTGATCTCAAACTGAATCTCTCGCTTGGATAAATCTTCATATTCTTGCAGCATACATTCTAATTCTCCTTCATGAGTAAATAGTAGCAATTCATTATCTCCCTTTGTCATCAATATCTCCCTTATGGATAAATTTCATCAATTAATATTCTCCCTCTTTGACAACAATGCCAAAAAGTCATATTCCTGAAAACTTGTTTGAGTAGTGAATTATACTTGACATGTACTGATCAATCATTGCATACAAAAATCTCACAACTTTAGGAAATGCCTAAAGTGTGTCATACTAACATCAATTCAATAATAGATATTCTAATAAAGTATAGAATTGATGCAACATGCCTCATGCTTCTTAGTGAATATTGGATAGGGGAAGAACCCCTAATTTACCTCTGAGATACACAAAAGAATCTTTAGGTAGTGGCTTTGTAAAGATATCAGCCAATTGTTCCTTTGAATTGACATATTCCAATCTCACATTCTTCTATTGAACTTGTTCTCTCATGTAGTGATACTTGATAGAAATGTGCTTGGTCTTTGAATGCAAAACTGAGTTCTTTGATATGTTAATAGCACTTGTATTGTCACAAAAATAGTGACCGAATCTTTGATCTCCTCTTGCATACCTTCAAGTAATTGTTTAATCCATACTATATTTGTATAATTCATAGCAACAATGACATAGTCTGCGTCAGTAGTAGACTGTGAAATGCAACTTTGCTTCTTTCTTATCCATGTAACCAATATTTCACCTACAAAGAATGCTCATCCACTAGTACTTTTTTGTCATCAATGTTTCCAGCCCAATCTGCATTAGTATAGACATGCAGATCAAAATTACCTCCTTTCTTGTACAATAAACCAAACTCTTTTGTGCCTTTCAGATATCTCACAATTATTTTTACTGCAGACATATGTGTTTCCTTAGGATTAGAAGAAAATCTTGCAACAATCCCAACAACAAGTGCTATATATATCAGGTTTGTTGTGAACAACATAATACAATTTACCAATCATAGATCGGTAAAGAGTATTATACACCTCTTGTGTCTCATCTTCATTTGATAATTTACAACCAGTAACCATGGGTGTTCCAACGGGCTTGGAATCTTCCATACCAAAGGTTTTGAGGATCTCTTTGATATACTTATCTTGTGTAATATAGATCCCATCAATAACTTGTTATATTTGTAGACCTAGAAAGAACTTAATCTCTCCAATCATTGAAATTTCAAACTCTTTTGTCATTTCATCAGCAAATCCTTGACATAACATGACATTGCCTCCAAAACTAATATCATCAACCAAAAATTCAGCAATCAAAATATTGTTGTCACTGTCACACTTCAAGTAAACATTACTATTATCACTTGTTCTTTGAAATTATATTTTGATTAGATAAGAGTGCAATCTCTCATACCATGCTCAGGGTGCTTGTTTCAAACCATATAAAGATTTATGTAACTTACATACCTTGTTCTGGTTAGTGCTCTCAATGAATCCTTCAGGTTGCTCAATGTATACTTCTTCTTCAAGTATCCCATTAATAAATTCAAAATTAACATCCATTTGATATATATTGAATCCTTTTATAAGAAACATAAGCTAGAAGTATTCTAACTCCTTCCAATCTAGCAACATGTGTAAAAGTCTCTCCATAGTCAATACTTTATTCTTGTTCATAACCTTTGCAAACTAATCTAGCTTTATTTATGATAACTTCTCCATGCTCATTCAACTTGTTTTTGAAAATCTATTTAGTACCAATAACATTTTTGTCTTGATGCCTGGGTACTAATGTCCATGTCTTATTCTTCTCAATTTGATCAAATTGTTCTTTCATTGCTTTCATCCAATCTTCAGTAGCTAGTACTCCTTTAACTTTATTTGGCTCAAATTTAGATATCAAAATTGTATTGTCTCTTACCTTGCTTCTAGTCATCACTCCAGCATCTTTATTTCCAATAATATTTCTCGGGGAATGGTGCCTTCTCACATACTTTTCCAAAATAGGCTTGGTAGGTCTCGGTCCTTCATCTTCAACATTCAGTTGTAGAACTCCTTGTTCATTTTTCTCCTCAGTAGGTGCTCTCAGTAAGGTATTAGGAACATCAGGTTGTACATATACAAACTTCTCATAATATTTAGGTTCCTTCTTGATATCTTCATCATTCCTTTCTTCAAATTCATCAATTCTTACATTTGCACTTTCCACCATCTTGTTAGTAACTTTGTTCAAGAATTTGTAAGCTTTACTCCTTGTAGAATATCCTAAGAATATTCCTTCTTCTCCTTTTGAATCAAACTTTCCTTCTCTACAATATTTAGAGTATAAGATTTGCTTCCAAAAAATTTAAAGTAACTGACATTAGGTTTGTGTTCATACTAGATTTCATAAGGTGTCTTTTTGATACCTTTCTTCATTTGTACTCGGTTCAATGTGTAAACAACAATACTCAAAACTTCTCTCCAAAAGTTCTGTGAAATTCCTTTTTCAATCATCAGTGTCCTAGCACAATTAACAATAGATCTATTTATTCTCTTAGCAATTCCATTTTGTTGTGGTGTCCTTGGTGCTGACAAGTGTCTCTTAATTCCATTCCCATTATAAAACAATGTAAACTCATTAGAAGTAAACTCACCTCCTCTATCAGATCTTAGACATTTCAATTGTCTTCTAGTTTCTTTTTCAACTCTAGCCTTGTACCACTTAAACATTTTAAATGCATCATTTTTTTCTTTCAAAAACATTACATACATGATTCAAGAATAATCATCCACAAATAAAATAAAATATTTGTCTCCATAGTAACTTTGAGCCCTCATGGGTCCACATAAATGAATATGTACGAAATCCAAAATACCTTGTGTAACATAAGTCTTGCTTGAAAAACTAGAGTTATTCATCTTACCCATCTGACATTCTCTGCACATAGCATTCTCAGGTTTCTCCAATCTTGGTAGTCCTCTTATTCTATTCTTCTTACTTACTTTGATTAAGTTGTCAAAATTAACATGACAAAGCCTTTTGTGCCATAACCAAACATCTTCAACTTTAGCAAATAGGCAACTCTTCATAGAAGTATCAAGATAAAATAAATTACCTTTAGATTGTTCTCAAGTAGCAATCAAACTATCCTTCTTATCAAATACTTTCACCTTTCCATATTAAAATTCCATCCGGTGACTTGTATTATTTAATTGTGCAAAACTCAACAGATTATACTTTAAGCCTTCAACCCAATAAACATCATCACATCTTGTGTTATTCAGTAGAATTATAGAAATTTTTCCTTTCATGGGATATGGAACATCATTACCAAATCTAACAAATCCTCCATCATGTTTTTCCAAGGAAATAAACTTAAGTGTGTCACCAGTCATGTGATGTGAACAAACACTATCTATAATCCTTGTTTCATTCTTACTTACTTATGATATTAGGGCTTTTGTTTCTTCTTTGTTTTCCTCATTAGAATCATCTTTAATAGAAACATAAACAACTTCTTTTCCATCATCATTGTCATCTAAATCATCATCACTTAATCCTTTATTAGAAATATGAAAAGATTTCTTACCTTTATTTTTTTAGTCTCTGAATCTCGTTAATCTGTTTTCTCTTTTGTCCTTATCTTTGTTATCTTTCTTTTCTTCCTTATCTTTTTCAAGGTAGTTAGATGCAAAATGACCAATTTTATCACAATTAAAACACTTCAAGGGTAACTTACCTCAGTATTTACCTTTGCCTCCTTGTAACCTTATAGCTAATAAAGCTTCAAATTCTCTCTCATTCTCATCACATTCAATAAATAACTCTTCAAGACCTTTTGTACAACTATATAATTTCTCACTAACACTGATCAAATATCCATCTCTGGCTACAAATTCCCTAGATTTTGTAATCTTTAAGGTTGACTTAAATGTATATTCAATGTTAGATGTAGAAAGAAAACTATTTTCAAAACCATTTAACTCAAATGCAATTAACTTACTAATAGTAGCATCCAGTGAAACATTCATCTAGGGAATAGATCTCAGCTCTTGTATAGCAGATACACAAATATCATAACTCGATAGCAGGGTTCTCAACATCTTTCTTGTAACATCATCCTATGTTATGGTTCCACCAGCTCCTCTGATAGAATTAATAGACTCCTTAAGTCTTGTACTGTATTGTATTATGTTTTCTCCTTCTTTCATCCTCATAGAGTCAAATTTATCTCTCAAAATTTATGCTTTAGCCTTCTGAACATACTGATCTCCACCATAGGTCAAAATAGGCTTATCCTACATTTTTTTCGAAGAAGTGCATCCATCAAGTTCATCATATTCCTGTTCGGAAAGTGTAGAAGTTATCTCAATCATAGCTTGTGTGTGTTCTTATTTCTTTCTTTTCTCGCTAATTGTCAGAAGTGCAGTAGTAGGTGCAACATATTAATTATCAAGAAAGTAAAAAGAGTACTCTCCTATACTAGACACATGCAATCTCATTCTAGTTTTCCATTTAGAGAAGTGATCCCTAGTCAACTTTGGTGCATCCCTCCTATACATCTTTAGATCTTAACTCAAGTCCTTTTAAACTGAATGCTTCAGAGTAACCATCTCTAATAGAAATAGTTGGTCCACTGAGAGGGGGGGTGAATCATACCAAATCAATCTTATGCACTCAAAAAATTATCACTCTGATTCACTTTGTAGAATTGAATACAATAATAACTGGCTCACCTAACAACTTAATAACTTAAACAACTGTACATCTCATAATATGAAAATCAATAATTCAAACTCATTAACACCAGACTTAACTTAGTTTACAGCTGACTTAATGAGGAAACACAATATGGGAAAAAACCTCTATGGGAATTATGACCCACAATAAAAATTACCCTTCTAAAGTACGCTCGGTTAAAAACTTATCATGTTAAAGATTACAAACACATTTTCTAAATGTGGCCCTATTAGGGGATTTTCCTCAGATCTATTAAGATCTTCACCCTATTAGGAGTGGCCTTGTTAGAGGTCTTCAAACACTCTTTTTGAATATTACCTACTTCTATGATTTATAAATAGGATGGTTAAATCCACTCATTTAAGAGATTTCTCTATTACAAATTCTAATAAGCAAAAATATAAACTTTGATATGTAAATATAGCAACTACCTTTTCTTGGGTCAAATCCTTTATGCTCAATTGAGTACTGACATCACATACTCCATTTACCTCTTTCTTAGACTGTAGATTCTTCAATCTCTATTTCTTTGTTCTTCTTGGTAAATGTTGTTCATCAGCTTCTTCTTCTTCTTCTCTGTTCAACTCGCCAGCATCTCTCTTTTCTATTTGTTCTCATTCTTTATATAGACATAATTTTGCCTCTTAATCTCCTTGCTTAGGTTTTCCATTATTTGTGCTCTATTGTTTGATCATCTTCTTCATAAATCTCAACTCAGTAAACCACTTCACTTTTACCTTGGAACTTGAACTTTTCTTGGAACTCACATAATCAGGTTTAGCCACTTGATCTTCCCTTAGATCTTCTCATTGAATTTTCATGTTCGTAGATGTTCTAACAAACTTCATTTAATTCTTATCCTCGTCCATCTCATCATGTCTTCGTATTAAATTCGATCTTATCATCATTTACAATCAATATCCTATACTCAGTAAATTTTTCTTTGCAACTCAATAATTGTCTCCATTCATTGTTTAGTGTCTAACTCATTCTCGATGCTCGGTCTTGTCTTTCTCTCGGTGTTCGGTAACTATGACCGACTAACATAACTCTATATTGACTGACTCTATCTAGCTTAGTGGAGTAACTCTTTTAGTCATGACTTAACTCTTTGCAATCTCCGACTTAACCAATCAATTGTACCAACTTGATAACATCAAATATATAGTAGCAAACAACTATATCAACATTACTTCATCACTGTATGATCTGTATTTGTCACCCATTTAATTTCTCCTCTTAAGATATGGTAACACAATAAAATCAATAATCAATTGCTTGACATCAATGACAAAATAACAAGTGATCTAACCATTTCTACAATCATGATACTTGGTATCTCTCGGTCTTCACCATCTTCATTAGATCTTCATTAGTTGATTAACAAATTTGTTTGAAATTTTGTAGCCAAAAAATTATCTCGCGTTGTTGAAAAGCTATCCAATTCTGGTGGATGGAATTGGACAACTTTTTGACAGTATGAGAACGGGGCGATTGTGTATTTTTGTTCCCAAAATATTTTCTGCCACCTGAATGTTGTCTCATGCCGCCAAAAACTTGTGGAGTCTCAGGGGTTGCGTCAGAGTGTTGCTCCACACTAATGGGAATTTATCCAATGATGTGTGATGTTCTGCGTGGAGAAGTTGTTTGGGGCCGAAAAATTGTTTGTCCTTGTGATGAAAATTTTAATAGACATGTGCTCAAAGACAGAGTTACATGGTATGGTTATTGATGACATTGTGAAGAGAATGGGAGAAGGATAACTCTCTGATTGGCCATGTTTTGGATGAATATAGTTTGTGGAGGTGAGACCATTTTATGTCAACTAAGGGTACTATAAAGAGTTGGGTTGGGTAAGATATGACTTGAGTTGTGTTTGTGATGTCGATTTTAATAGGCTTTGTGTGTTTGTTTGAGTTGGGACAATACTTGTTTCTTTGTGCTTAGTCGCATTTGTGTCGTTAAGGTATGAGTTTTTTGAGCTTTCATTGAGTTTTGTTATTCATCAAAATATTGTGAAGTATCCAACTTAAAGTAAAAATGTATTTTTTTTAAATGGAGTGTATGCTTGTAGTTTGTTCAATGTAACATATTTTTGTACGCTTATTAGCCTTTATGTCGGCAAGTCGGCAAGTGTTGAGCTTTTGTATTCATTGAGGAAAAAATTGTTTTAAAAAATGGTGTGTATACTTGCAATGTTGTTCAATGTAACATATTGTTGTGTGCTTATTTGCCTTTATGTCGGTTGGTCAGCCAAGTGTAGCCATCATATGGTAACCATAATTGTAGAACCCTTGATATATTGCTTTTTGTACCACCAATTTCATACCTCAACCTTTCTAATGTTTCCTACTATAGAGAATAGCCTGGAAGGAATCAAAGAGAAAAAGTTTCAAGATATAGGTGTTCATAGAAAGAAGAATATAACACTGTGATTTCTCATAAATTTGTAGAGAGTGGTCTACTTGAAGCAGGTAGTTTCCCACCTGCGTTCCTTGTCTTGACTTGATTATTTATTTTTTGCATCATTACGACTCTAAGACCCATAAAATTTGAACTTTCAGTGCTTCAATTTTTGTTAAAATTGGTCCTGAAGTTGTTTCCTAAGCACTGAAGCTTTATGAACAATATTCATTTGTATATGTATCTATTAAGCTTGGATTGGACTTTTTCAAAGAGAAAAGATTTGTGTTTGAGTCAAATTACAAGTGACAAGTTGGTGGTTAAGAGGAAATGAAATTCTAAGCCTCCTTCAACTCTAAAAAGAGACAATTTCATGAATGAAATTTATGATGCAATCACCTATTACACCATGTCATGGGGAGTGCAAAATCAAAGAAATTTTGTTTTTGGATGTGTGAGTTCATAGTAACCATGTTTTATGATGATCAATACATTGATTGGGTGAATTGATGAGTCATCATTTGTATGAGAAAATAGCTAGCTATGAGGGGGTGGAGTGTTCCATATGTGTTTAGTGTTGATATATGTTCTTTCTAGAAAATAATTTGCATGACCTAGTTTGCAAACAATAGAATCCACAATCATAGACAAAGCTATCTATGCGTATTTTCCACAGTTATCAAAGAAAGTAGGGATGAAAATTATGTTTGTACAAATGATGCATTTTTATGGGTGGTCATTGAAAATATTGAAGGGTCTCTAGAAAAATGGTTTTCCCCTAAAGTTGTTGACTTGGTAAGTAAATATGGCAGCTATTTTATTTAGTTTGATAGTTTCCTATATTTGACAATTAGGGTTTTTTAAAATTTCCTATGTAGATTGTCCATATATATTTCTAATTATTTTGTGTTCCTGGAACTATATCAATAGATGGAAAAGGTGAACATTAAAAATGTAGAAAATTTGAAGAAAAAGGGTACCCATTCCAAATTCCCTAACATATTTCAATTATAAAAGCAATGAGGTTCCCAATATGACAAATAAAATTATATAAAAGTTTAATTTTCAGTCTCTATCATGAAGGGCTTATTATGATAGTAAATGTTATGTCTATGGTCATTTTCATGGAGAGAAGTCATATCTCCATGAGCCTCAACTCGAAGATTACTAGGAATATTGTATGGATACGAGGGAGGTCTAACAGAGAGATTACACGAGGTTAACGTTGGATCATACCAAAGCCGTTCGAGTGGGCCTTACTATATTTGAAAATATAATTGATGATGGTTTAGATTTGGTTGATCAAATATGTCACAACATTTCTCTTAGAACTATTCCACATGTTTATTGGTCAAATAAGGAGAGTTTTGATATAGAAAAAAACTTCTCATGTGGTGGAGAGAAGAGGGAGATGGCTTGAGAAGAGGAAAAAAGAGTGTGGTACTTCCTATGCATCAAAGGGGTCAGAAAGTGGAGAGCAAAATACATCTCAAAATCATCTTGCAACCAATGGTAGTGTCATTTTGACTTCTATTGTGCAAGCACTCAATTATTGGTATGGGGGAGATGGAGAGAAACCAACTAACAATATGAAGGTGAAATATGTATGTGAAGAAGATGCACCTATGTCCTAAAAATGAAAAGCATATAAGGAAAGTTTTGTTCCTATTTGTCCTACCCCTTAGAATTTGTCCCTTGTTGTGAGTTCGGTGCAAGAAAATGACTGTTTAATGTTCCAACAAATTGGTGGAGATAATATTTCCAACACATTTTTTGATAGTTCAGATTTATCCATTCTCAATGATTATGTTCATCCTATTTTGACAGCTACACCATGCAACACTGTAATAACCAACATTTCCACTTCAATCATTGTTAGTTCCCCTCCATGAACTAAAAATGTTGTAGAGAAGAAAAAGAGATGCACCTCAATGTTGGATACAAAGGTGGATATAGTGGCTAAGTTATTGCAAGATATGCCTGAATTGAAGAAGCCGAGGAGACTGTCTAGAATGATTACTGACCCAAGCTCAGACTAGGCATTCTTGGAAATTGTTGATCCCATTGGAGACAAGGATGAAAGTGAAGTCATAGATCTTGACTTTAGCTTGAGTAGGGTAGATATGGGTCCACCTAATATTGAGAGGGATATTTATCATGCAAAATTTGGTGTGAGTGTATTGTCAAAAAGGCTTAAGCTAGAGGTGCAAAAAAAATTAGTGTTGAGAAGATAGTTAAGATCTTTATCCTTCTTTATTATGTCCATGTTGGACATGACTAATCAACCTGGAAAGCATAACATGAGCTTAACTATTGATTTATTGGATCCTAACAAGATGAAACAAATGAAATGATATTAATATATGGCTCTCATAGTGGATAATTGGGTCAACAAACTTATAATTGATGTAATCTTGTGTTTTTAAGTCTATAAGAGCACATAGTCTAATTTTAGAGAAAAGAAAAGTACAAAATCATGATATGGAGACTATAAAGAAGATAAATAATTTCTCAATTATTTTTCATGAGTTACGAGAAGTTCCAAGGTTACCTTTGGCCCTTTTGGTTGATGAGGGAATAATCAACAATAAGGATGAGAATGTATCTAGCACATGGGTGGATACGTTATAATGAAAGTTGAATGTAATGGAAAAGCTGGAAATAACATAACAATGACTCTAGAACAAGGGTGGAAAGACACCAAAGATCTAAAGAATAACTTGTCTACTCTTTAGGTGGAGTTGTTTTAAAAAGGAGTTACACTACATAAGAGCAGTGATGTTGGTCAAAGTTTCAATACAAGAATAGAGAGGGAACTATATGCTAACAAAGTGAATGAAGAGACAATGGAGATCTTGAATAACTTGGCAACTAGCCTCCTGATCTTTAGAAATGAAATTAGTTACACGAAAGGAAAAATTCATGGAAAGTGATAGGGAGTTAGTAAAACATAAGTTGAGGGTTAACACGAAAAAAATCTCCAATGGAAAATCTATATCGTTGATCATCTCCAAATGCTTGCAATACAAGGCAAGGATGTTGGGAAGAGGAGCTGGGAAGGATGTTGTGTGCAAAGCACCAGTTGCTAGAGGCAAAGTCAAGGATGGAGGGGTTGTTGTGATCAATTAAATCTTGTTATATTTTTTATTATTTCTTTGAGCATTTAAAATTATTGTCTCTAGAGAGTCATTTATTGGGTTTATAATTATGCTGTGGATTTTCAAACTATTGGCTCTGGAGATCCATTTATTAGTTTTATAATTATGTTGTGGATTTTAAAACTATTGGCTTTGGAGAGTCGTTATTAGTTTTATAACTATGTTGTGGACTTTTAAACTATTGGCTCTAGAGAGCCATTTATTAGTTTTATGCTTATGTTCTAGATTTTTAGTTACTTTAGAAACAATCATGTTAAATGGACTATTAGCTTGCAAGATTGTTAGTATGTTTAGATGTTTATATATTGTAGATCGAGGTCAATGAATGGATCTATTTGAGCTATTGTTCTTTACAATTGACTATTTTGAATGCATGTATTGGAGATCTATTAACTAAGCTCGTATGTAGACATTGTCATGAATATTTTGGCTTTCAAGTGATGGAATAGTGATATTTTGAATCATAATGTATCTTGTTCAAATGAAATATAATCTTTATTTTTTGTTTGTTCTGAATGTTGTGAATTTTGTTATGTTCAAATAAAGTTCTATTTGGATAAACTTTTCCTCATATTTGTTACATTCTTTAAGTATGTGATATATAAACATTGTTGTAAATTTTTTGGGTTTGAAGAAATCCAACAATGATAGTTAGTATGTTCTGAATTTTGTTTTGTTGAAACACAATGTTTGTATTTTATTTGGTTACAATTCATTGTTTATTCTTACAATGTTGAACAAACTATAAAGTGGGAAATGTTTAAAGAAACATAATATAAAGAAAAATAAACAATGGTTGGAATGATTAGTTGGTTTTGGTGTTTTCTAATTTGAAAGTTTGAGATTAACCTTCTGTGATGTTGAAAAAATGTTTGATGGACTGACTATCTGTATACTATGTGCTTTTTGTACGTGTAGTAATTAAGTCCTTGTAGTCAGTGAATTGGAATATATTAGAATCCCTTTATGGTTGATGATTTCCTAGAGAACCCAATACAAGTATAAAATTCTCTAAATTGCTTATTGCCCAATTGTTCACTAGAGAAGACATTTTTGTCATCGGTTGGATTGAGTAAGACTAAGTGTTTTCGGTAACCATGGGATGATGTTACTCTTGTAACTATACTTTTCTTGGAGTTTAAAAGTTACTAGAATGAACACTTCTCAGTATTTATTGGAATAACCATTCTAAAGGGCTCATTTTAACAAGAAATTGTAACTACATTCATTAATGCATCTTTAAGTGAGGGAATGCCTCATAAATTTAGAACCCTATTTTGTAATCCTCCAAATGTCGTGTACTAGGCTCAATGAGACATTCCTTAAGCATGCAACAAAACTTTGTGATTGAATATTTTTGGCACATCTCAATCAGAGTTCTAAACTTTCTAAATTACCAATTGGTCGATTGTTGACTAAAGAAGATATATTTTATCATCAGTTGTATTGAGTTAGATAGAGTCTCATAGACTAGCCATGGAGTGTTAGACCTCTTGTAACATTACTTTTGTTATATTTCAAAAGTTTCAAGAATGAGAAGCTCTCCATCATTATCATAATACTCAATTGTAAATGCCCTGATTTTATAGGAAGCTATAAGTAAATTCATTAATGCCTCATTAAATGATGCAATACAATATCTTAGCATGATTTCCAAAAGGAAAGATGGTACTTTTGTCGTCAACTTTAAACAAATTTGATATCACCCTAGGTTCAAACGGTTCATTTTTGTCATTAAAATCATTTAAGAATTGTCAAGGCAAACTTGGACTTTTTGATAGTGAAGGAGGAGTTGAGAGAGATATCTGCAAAAGAAGGTTATACTTGAATTTATCTCCTTAGGATTTTCTCTCTTGATTTACATGTGAATTTGAATGTTGGTTAGTGCAAAGCCCCAAAGATTCCCCTCCATGACTATATATAGTTAGTTTTATCCATATTGTTGGCATACCCACTTGGTATTGAGTAGAATTATTGAATTTATTGTTCATTACCTGGTAAATTTAGAACCCTTTTTTGAAATCTTGTAAAAATGTGTACTATACAAGATGGTCTTAAGAGTATAAAAGATATTGAGCTTGGTGACATGATTCTCAATGAAATTATTACAAGGATGCAAATGGAATATATTTTTCCCATAAGGAACAAAATTGTTAAAATAAGGCTTGTTAATGTTGGAGGTTTTCCAATTGTTGTTCCTTGTCGTGTCCTAGTGTTGTCCTGTGCAAACCATTATGACTGCAAACCTCATAAAATATGAGCCTTCTGTATAGTCGAAAAATGGAAGCACTTCCATTGTAGACTCGTTTAGCCTTTCGAGTAAGTGGTTTGGGGTCATGTCAAGCACCTTGAATGGGTCTCTGACTTAGATCTGGCTTTTCCCTTGTTCTGTCCCATTTCCCACTTTTCTCTGGCCTACTTTTGGCACCTTAAACTGCTGTGTGCATAAATGTTGTCACACTTCTATGAATCATTCCATTCAAGGTTGCTCAAGAATGAGGCCTCAAATATTGATCCATATCTCTCTAGTCATGGATGTGTAAAAATGTAAAATGAAGGCCCTCAGATTGACCTAGTTGTGTCTATTGCAAATACACCATGAAACAAGAGATTCGAATGCATGAAAATGAAATCTAATCCAAATGATAACAATGCATATTAGTCTATGAAAGGAAATATGAATTCAAATCTAATCTATGGAAATAAACATGATTCTAATCTACATGAGGAGCCATGAATGCAAGAATAAAGAAAACAAGAAGAGAGCTTGAGTGCTCAAATTCTCCTCCAAAATTGCTCTCCAAACCTGTAGCATAACAATATTATGAAAGCCTAATATGAAAATGAGAAAGAGAGGTCTCCTTTTAAAGAAAAGTGAACGATTGAGATTAAGAGGCAAAAATCAAAGGCTATGATTAAGAGGCAAAAACCCACCACTTAGAAAGATGTGAAGAAAAAGGGA
>MU224326.1:3030757-3098930 GCA_018584345.1 Thuja plicata | reverse complement strand
CAATTTGATCAAGGAAATTGATTTGAATTGAAAATATTCCAAAGCATTGATTCAGAAATTTGATAAAATGATAAAATAATAAATGGGGCCCAAAGTCTAGGCGACCATTTTAGGGTGCATACAACTGCAAACTGAGATTTTTGACCTCAGGGTCAAAATTGACCTTTCTAGGTCAAGGTCAACCTTGAACTTGAACTAGGTCAAGGTTGAACTTGACCCTAACCTACGTCAAATTTGACCTTGATTCTGACCCAAGGTCCAGATTTCATGATTCTGGGGTTTCCGGATGTCGGGCTTCGGAAAGGTTTAATTCCCGCTCTCGAGTTTGTTGTTTCAATCTTCGAAGAAATGAATCTTGAAATTATATTTAATATAGGTCCACTTCTAGGGATATAGGTGTAATTTGAATTTAATTCTCCTATGTAGTCCTCTCTAGAAGATTGTGCCCTAGATTCATATATAAGGAATCCTTCTCCTCTCATTTTCTCTAAGACACAAGAAGCAATTTCATCCATAAAAAATCTATGCATGATCTATTGAAGAAAGAATCTACTCTCAAGAATTAAAGCATTCAAATAAATTCAAGCATTCAATTCATCAAGGAGATCCATTGGTATCCATTGAAGGATTCAAGCTCTATGGAGCCCTCTTGTTGAAGATATCTCCATCCACATTCCTCCAAGCCTCTTCCTATTCCAAGATCCATTCAAGATTGGTGTTTAAGATCTACAAGCAATTGATTTGAGACATCCTACATCCGAAATTTATCATTCTACATCCATTTGGTGCATACATACTTGTGGATCCACATATTTGAATTTTCCACAAGGGTTTCTATACAAGCAAGGTGAATTTGTTCATTTACTTTGTTTTACTTAGGCAATTTCAATTATACTTTGAGGTTAATTCAAAAATTGGGTTTTGACCAAAGAAAACCCTTCCCCCAACAAATAAACCATTTTTATTGCAGGGATAGGTTCAGAACAATGAATTGGAGTGCAGATTCAGATACCCTTTTCGACAAACTATAGGGATCCGGAAACAGATTTTCTGTAAGAGATTTTGGGTTAGAATCAACATTCTGTTCTTGTGGGTCAAAGGAGAAATTCATTTCTAGGTCAAAATCGATATTTTGTTCTGGGTCAGAATCAGAGATTCAAGGTTGGAATCAGAAATTTTGGGTCAAAGGTGACATTCATTTTGGGTCAAAATCAGAACTGAGCCAGATCAAAAAAAGATTTATGGGTTTTCTTCATCTCTGCGTTTATGTTCCAGATCTAGTTGCAGATTTTCCAAAAACTCAGTGTAGACACCCGAAAACAAAATTCTTCATATCTATAGCATTTTGAGGTTAGTACTTGTCTTTAATTCATTTCAATGAAAGTTTTTAGTCTTCCAAAATTTATCACACATTCTCTTCTATAAAAATGGAATCTAAGGCCTTCCTCTTTATTCTCATTTCCAATCAATTGATTCATTTATGCATTGATCCTTCCTTTGGGGTTAATCAATTTTGATCCTTCCTTTATGTATTTGAGGTTAGAAGGAGCATCTTATCTTTCTTACACAACAATCCATCAATCCATTTTCTTATACTACATTTTGTTGAACCCGCGATAGACAACTCTTTCTTTTTTGGTATTAGATTTACATTTTTATGTTAGATCTTGCATGCATATTAGATTAGCTTTATTTTATGTTCTTGCATTTACATTTCAAAAATTAAAAATCAAAATCACGTATTTCCTAAATTAGTTCATTTGCATTGCATTACTGTGTGAGATTTACTACTTCTAGTCCTACTTATAGTATCCCAGTTATAAAAAAGGCCATAGACTTATGGGTTCCTTTGATCCTAAGTCTTCCTGTCCTTTCCTTAGGATCCCGGATGACAATTTTACCACCCATGATTCCAATCCTTCTATGGAGCATAACTCATCTCACTCATCTCATGATGAGGATGATGCTTTAAGAGTTCCTCTTGAACAAGTCCAAAGACTTTCAACAAAACTTGATAAAATGGGAAATTGGCTTATTCAAGAAAACCATAATCAAGATTCCATCGAAGCTATAGAGGCTCTTAAGAAATTCCTTCGTGATAGTGACCAAGGTGTTAATCTCTTGTGTGGTATCACTCATCTTGTGCATTTGAATATTAAACCTTTAGCTCAAGAGGCTCAAGATCTAGGATTCACTCCTCCTGTCACTATTGGGGAACCTTCTTCCATTCCGTTACCTATCATTCCTACTTACACTCCTACTTACACTCCTCCTTTAATGACTACATCTCTTCCAATTTCATCTATTCCTGTGAGTGTTCCACCGGTGTCTCTACCTACCTCACAACCTTCATATCATAGTGTTCTTTTTACTTATTCCAATCCTCTTCCAACTGTGGTTCCAAGTGTTCCACCAGTTGTGTCTTCCATTCCTATCAATTCCTACACTTTTCCTAGTGTTCCTAATGTTTCTATGCCACCTATTTCTTATAATGATTCCACAATCATTTGTTTGGCTCAAACTGTGTCTTCTTTACAACAAAAACTAGCATCCTTAACCCAATCCAAGTTTAGCATTCCTACATGTGACATGTGTAGTCCTTTATCCTTAGACATTATTCATGCTACTGTCCCTCAACAAGTTGATATGCCCAGTCTTAAGAATTACAATGGTAAGGGAGACCCTGTTACTCATCTTAAAACATTTCAAATCCTATGTAGTGATTATGCTCATGACCATAGGATTTTAGCTAAGTTTTTTGCTAAAAATTTTTGTGATAAGGATTTGCAATGGTATTGTTCTTTTCCTCCTTATTTTATTGATTCTTTTCCTAAACTTTCTAATAACTTTATCCAACAATTTCAAAATAACATTGGTCCACAAGTTTCCTTAACTGATTTAATGCACATTTTAAACAAAACACTAAGGAAAAATTGACTTATTTTATTGGTAGATTTAAGCATTTGTATGCTCAGATTTCTTATCCTGTTCCTGATATTGATATTCAACATATGTTTATTTCAAATTTACAAAAGGATATTAGAGATAAGATTCTACTTATTGAATTCATCTCTTTTCAACAACTTTGTGCAACACTTCATCATTATCAATTACAAGTGAGTAAATTTGAGAGAAACACTCCAATGGATCCTATTCCAGTTGATAAGAGTGGCACTGATCCTAATCCTAATAAGTTTTAGAAACTTGACAACTATGTCAAGATCAATAAACAAATGAATGCAGTCGCTGATCAAGTTTTTGTTGCATCCAACAATGCCACTGCTGCATCCACTGCTTTATGTATGAATCATACATTTAGTCCTCTCTCTGAATCTTTACATTCTATTATGAGTAGGTTGTTAAGTGCTAATATGATTACCTTTCCTCCTATTTGAACTCTTCTCCCTACCACGATGGCATCAAAATCCTTTGATCCTAAATCTTTTTGTCAATACCATCAACAAAATGGCCATGATACTGAAAAATGTTATTCCCTAAATCATAAGGTTCAAGAATTAATTGATTCTAATGCTTTATTCGTTGATAATTTTGATGGTAGTGGGAACAAATTTGTCTCTCCTCCTAATCAAAACCTTCAAATTTATACAAATCCTTTACCTACACATGATACTAATACCATTGCTCAACCATCTTCTGTGGATATTGTTTATGATTCAAAGATGGATGATCTCAATCACCTTGTTAATCATGTGGAGTGCGCTATTTTATCTCAACCTACTGGTCAAGATCCTTCACCTCCACTTCAACTTCAAGTTCCACCTAAACCTCAGAAACAAACTAAGGATAAACAACCTAGGGAACTCTCAATTACCTTTGATGATTCTGAGACTATTAAGGCTCCCAATGGTCCCCTTTATATTTATGATAGGATTGCTAAGATACCTACATGTGGTTGTCTTGTTGATCCCACATATTTAATAAATTTCATTACTGAGGAAAACCTTTTTATGAAAAACCTACAACGTGATTGTTATGATACATATGATGCATGGATCCAAACTTATAATGGTTTTCTCTATCCTTCGCTTGTTTCTATTAACTTGCCTGTTGAACTTTGTGGTAAAGTTGTAGATACTACCTTCATTGTCATTCCTACTTTTGATCAGTTTCAAGTCAAATTTGGTTTGCCTTGGTTAACTACCATGCATGTTGTTTCTTCTCCTATTCATAAGTGTATTAAGTTCATTCATAATGGAGAAGTGAAAATGATTAATCATAGTTTGTATCAACCTTCAAGGCCTGAGATTATGCTACTCTTAATTTATTTTGGCCTTCATTACCTAATTCATGTACTCCTCGCCCTGATAACCTTTTTTGTTCATATCAAGCCTATAAACATCACAAGATTGTTGAGTTAAGCATGCCTCAGATAGATCTTAACTGTGGTCTTTTGCCCACTCCTTCTATACTTCCTTTATCCATTACTGCTAGCTCTATTACTCAACCTCCCAGTGTTTCTTCTCATCCTACTAAGAGTCCTACCAATCATCCTATAGAACCTGTGAAGGAACCACTTGTCATTCCTCCTAATTCTCAACATATGTCAAACTAAGCAAAATGTAACAAATTTTCTAATGAATGTCATAAGAAGCGTAGGGCTAATTTTGGGTCCCGTGCCTCTGTTCTTCAAAAATATTTACCTTCTTTCGACCAACCTATGCCTGATGTTTTGGAGGAAGTTAATGTTCATAATGATGTTAAGATGAATGATTATGATGATTCTATTCACATCTTAGATCCTATTTTAATTAATCTTGATGATGTGGATACTCTTGATGATCCTATTGATCCTAGTGATGAATATGAGACCATTGATCTTGATACTAATTTACCTCATATGCTTTCAACTCAGTTGATAATTACACCTAGTATCAAACATTGTGATTCTCAAGAGGATTATTGTTTGGAACTAGCTATCATTCCTACTGTGTTGGATATAGTCCCTCTTGCGAGTTTCCCACCTTCCCTAAATGATACAAACCAAGATAGGGAGACTAGGTGATGTGATTGATTGGCTTGTCCTTCATGGTAGCCCTTTTTGTGTTTGCATGTTGTATTATGCTTCTCCCGTAATGTGTTTTGTAAATGTTTGTTAGATTATTTTATATGACCCTTGTTACTTTGTTGGTGCACGATGATAAAGGAATCAACCCTATTGTACAATTCCTCTATATGTATCCTTTCTCTTCTATATGTTGTTTTGATGTTATGTTGTACTTGTGCTATTGTTCGTAAATGTTTTCCTTGTCTAGTCCGCTTGGATCTGCGACATGGTATCACTGATTCTTTTTGGTCTTCATGTTGTGGTTTGAAAAGAATCTTCTTTGTAACTCTTGCGTCTTCTTTCCTCCATTGTGATTTTAGCTCTACTTTATTTGAGGAATGATGACAATCCATTTGCAATAATATCATATCTATATATACATATTATCTTATGATCATACTGACCCCACAGTAGGTAGATCCCTTCTATATTTTTTGTATGTTTATGTGGTATTTCCCTTGATTTGTCTTTGTCTGGGGGCATCTTGTAGTGGAAACGTAATCAGTAGAGTTGTTTATGTTTCCGTTAAAGCCATTAATCCTATTAAAGTGTTAGCAATGAATTTAACATGGGGGAATACGCTCTACTCACTTTTTACACACACACACTTTGAAACTTAACACTTTTTCCCTTTATGGATTAAAGACTAATCCTTAAAGCGTGGATTTTTACCTTATAGTATCTCTTGATCCCTCCAGTTTAAATTTATATGGATCTCTTGATCCCTCCAGTTTCAATTTACAATGTTTTGATCCCTTAAGGTCAGAAGGTGACCTTAAGACCGGATCTCCCTGATGGGTTGACTAGTGAGTAGCCACATTCACTAGGAGGTTCAAATCCATCTTTCCATTTGCACTGTTTCCTTGTGTGGTTCACAATGGGACATAATTTCTCATTGGGCGAGGTAATCACACCCTCTCTCTCTTTCTCTTTAACTGGTGATGTCTCTCTTATTGTGATCTTAGGGTTGATAAATAATTAAGTCACTGGGGGCTTGAGGATTCCTTTTTCCCTTTTGATTTCAATTAGATTATCTTTTCTTCATGATCCCCTTTACCAAGAGTTTGCATCGAGTCCATACTCTTGCTAAAGTGGGGCCTAATGTATAGTTGGAAAATGGAAGCACTTTCATTATAGAATGGTTTAGCCTTCTGAGTAAGTGGTTTGGGGTCATGTCAAGCACCTTGAATGGGTCTTTGACTTGGATCTAGCTTTCCCCCTGTTCTGCCACATTTCCCACTTTTCTCTGGCCTATTTTTGGCACCCTAAACTGCAAACTGAGATTTTTGACCTTAGGGTCAAAATTGAACTTTCTGGGTCAAGGTCTACCTCAACCTTGACCTAGGTCAAGGTCTACCTCAACCTTGACCTAGGTCAGAATCGACCTCAATTCTAACCCAAGGTCCATATTTCATGAGTCCAGGGTTTCTGGATGTCGGGCTTCGGAAAGGTTTAATTCCCGCTTCTGGGTCGGCTGTTTTGGTCTTCGGAGCAATGAATCTTGAAATTATATTTAATATAGTTCCACTTCTAGGGATATAGGTCTAATTTTAATTTAATTCTCCTATGTAGGCCTCTCTAGAAGATTGTGCCCTAGATTCATATATAAGGAAGCCTTCTCCTCTCATTTTCTCTAAGACACAAGAAGCAATTTCATCCATACAAAATATATGCATGATCTATTGAAGCAAGCATCTAATCTCAAGAATTCAAGCATTCAAATAAATTCAAGCATTCAATTCATCAAGGAGATCCATTGGTAGCCATTGAAGGATTCAAGCTCTATGGAGCCCTCTTGTTGAAGATTTCTCCACCCACATTCCTCCAAGCCTCTTCCTATTGCAAGATCCATTCAAGATTAGTGTTGAAGATCTACAAGAAATTGATTTGAGATATCCTACATCTGAAATTCTATATTCTACATCCATTTGGTACATACATACTTGTGGATCCATGAATTTGAATCTTCCACAAGGGTTTCTATACAAGCAAGGTGAATTTGTTCATTTACTTTGTTTTACTTATGCAATTTCAATTATACTTTGAGGTTAATTCCAAAACTGGGGTTTGACCAAGGAAAACCCCTCCCCATCAGCAAACAAACCATTTTTCTTGCAGGAAAAAGTTTGGAACAACGAATTGGAGTGCAGATTCATATATCCTTTTCGGAAAACTATCAGGATCCGAAGATAGATTTTTTGTTAGAGATTTTGGGTCAGAATCGACATTCTATTCTGGATCAAAATCGGAGATTTTGGGTCAAAATCATAAATTGTGGGTCAAAGGTGACATTCATTTCAGGGTCAGAATTGACATTTTGTTCTGGGTCAGAATCAGAGATTCTGGGTCAAAAGTGACATTCATTTTTGGGTCTAAATCAAAACTGAGCTAGATCAGAAAAAGGTTTCTGGGTTTTCTTCATCTCTGCATTTCTGTTCCATATCTAGTTACATATTTTCCAAAAACTCAACGTAGACACCCAAAAACAACATTCTTCAGTTCTGTAGCATTTTTAGGTTAGTACTTGTCTTTAATTCAATTAAATTAAAGTTTTTAGTCTTCCTAAATCTATCACACATTCTCTTCTATAAAACAGAATCTAAGGTCTTCCTCTTTATTCTCATTTCCAATCGATTGATTCATTTATGCATTGATCCTTCCTTTGGGGTTAATCAATTTGGATCCTTCTTTTGTGTATTTGAGGTTACAAGGAACATCTTATCTTTCTTACACATAACAATCCATCAATCCATTTTCTTATATTACACCTTCAAAAATTATGCCATTGCAAACATCCTGTCTTATGTTGTGCAAACCATTATCACCCAAATACTTTGGTTACCTGAAAGGGAGAAATTAGAGAATGTTTCAATAGAGACTGGTTGCAAATTTTACTATGATAAGAAGGATTGGTGTTCAAAATCTATTGCGAGGACATGATTGAAAAAAGGAAAAGTAAGGGAAATATCAACTACCTTCAATCGTGAAAAGAAAACATTTCAAAGAGGAAATTGCTAACTTTGTTACTCTCTTACATAGGGTTATTGGAAGTAAAGATTGTAAATAATTTCATTTATGGGTGTGTCAATTATCTTAATTATTTGCAATGAAAATAAATACATTGATTGGTCTAAACTTATAACTAAATGTTTACATGAGTAGTTGGATGTTTTCAAATAAATGGGTTCCTTTCACATGTTCTATTTACTAATTTACATTCTTGTTAGTGTAATGAGAATGTGGCCTAGTTTGGAAACCATGAATTCATCGCCTAGCTATATACCTATATATGAATACTGCTCCCAGTGCCAAAAAACTAATAGAATGGAAAATTACCACTGTGTTAATGATGTTTCCGTCTACGTTATGATAAATAAGATAAAGGGTTGTCCTAAACAAAGGATAACTCCAGAGGTAATCAAAATGATAAGATATTATGGAAGCTATTTTATTAAATTTGATAGCTTATATTATTTGAGAATTGGGAGTTATGTAAATGCCCCATTGAAATTACCCAAATATGCCTCAAATTATTTTGTATTCCTAGAAATTTTCCATCAGATGGAAAAGGTTAATGTAAAATATTTTGAGATGAAAAAGAAAGAATAATCCTTTCCCATCTCTCTTGCATAATTTTCATGTAAGAGTAATGATGTTGCTAGAGGTGCTAAAAAGATCTTGGAAAATTTTCACTTCCAGTTGTTCCCTAGAGCACATTTTGACAAAAAGGTTTTTGTTAGAACCTGTTATTATGGAGAGAGCCTATATGAACATTAGGAACACCTAAAATACTATTGGGAGGATTGTAAAGTTGAAAGAGAACTGCATAAAAGAAACCTAATGAGGTTAACAATAGATCAAGTTAGGAATTTCAACCTACCATTGTCTATCCCTAAATACTTGGTTGATGATGGTTCATAATTGACTGAATAATTTTGTTAATATGTTTTCCTAGGTCCTTTGTGCATAATTATAATGTTTTGGTGATTGAAATACATACATTAAAAACAAGACCTTATATGTGATAGAAAGAACACAAAGATGGGTTGAGAAGAAAATAAAAGAGCATGTTGCCTTCTCTTTAACCCTGTGTGCTCGAAATGATAATGTTTTCAAGTCCTAGACCTCCCTTTAACTTATAATATACTCTTTGGAAGATCATGAATTCATGCAATGCAAGCAGTTCCCTCTACATATCATCAATGTATCAAAATCGCACACAATGGTGTCGAGAAAACCATACCAGGAGATCCAAATCCCTTTATGTATTGCGATAATTTAAATCCTTAGATTGAATCCACAATCCAAAGTAATAGTGAAGCACCTCCTTCTCGAGCATATGTTGATCCTGAATCACTAAAAGTATCCACTTCTAAATCTAATGAGACTGATGTCTAAATAAAAGTGAAATAACTAGGAGTGGGAGAGTATTCCATGAGTCGTGCACTTTACATTGGAAAGTTACCTTTGTCTCCTTGGTCTTATGTAAAACCAAAAATGATTGAAACCACATTAGATATCAATACTATGGTCTGTCAACCAACTATTTTCACAAAATGGGGAGCACTCTATGATGAAATGGAAGATCTCCTAGGTTGGTTATATAAACATGAGGATATAGCGAAAAAGAAAAAGAAAAAACCAGAGTTTAATATACCAGCTGAATAGTATGGGAAAGGACTTTAAATAATGAAATGGTAGGGATATGGTGGTCATAGTCCTTGTTAGGACTATAAAATTTTACTAAATCTTTGTCAAAATTTCTTCAAAATTTAACATCAATTGGTTTTGCCTTGTAAAAATTTTCATCTGTCGAGCAAATGAAGTCAGCAATTAAGTTGGAAGAAAATGTCCTAAGTCTGAGTTGGTATTTTCCTTTTTGGTCTTTGAAAATTACTTTGGCAGTTAGTTAGTGTCAAAATACCTTTGTAATGCTTTATTGATATGTCGCAAGTCTTTTATGGTCCAATTTTTCATGTATGCGAGCTAGCGATGTCTGTTTAATTATTAAGCGCAAGTTCACAAGGTTTGATTGAGTTAAAATTTTAAGCTTGTGATCTTTTGACATGGTTAAAGTTACTTTGTGTCACGTGGTTGTAGTAGTATTATCCTCTTATATCAAACAATTGCGACCTCGTGAGATGGTTAAGTTAAAGTGTAGCGCAATATCGCAGGTCAATATTAAAGTTAAGTTTTTATGTTGCAACCTTGCGCTGAGGTTAAGTGTAGCGGTTAAGTTAAGACTGCCGCAAGGTTGCATGATAGCTAATGGTTAGTTCCAAATAGTTTTGATCATGCTATAGATGTCTGCTAGTGGTTAAGTTAGTTTGTTGCAGGTTCACAAGTTGTTTTAACGGTTAAGTTTCTAAGGTGCGAACATGCATACAGGTGGCACGTGTTCCATTTTTAAAACTGACTAACGTTTACTGCGGGCTGCAAGATTGCAAGTCTTTTATGAAGGCTAAGAAGATGGTTGTGGTAGTGTGATAAGTCACCATGTGTCTTAAGGAGATTTAAATTAAAATGTTTGGTCACAACATCGCAAGGCCTGAAAGGTAATTTATTGTTATCTCATGGTGTGGTGAGATGCTACCACATATCTAAAGTATAATGATCAACGGATAGCGCAAGGTCGCAGGATTCCATTGCTTAAAATTTTCTTGGTTTTAACCATGCAAAGAGGTTAAGGATAACCATTGGTGCAAGGTCATGAGGTTATGACGTAGTTTTCTCTGAAGGTTGTGACCATGCGAAGAGGTTAAGGATAATTGTTGGCGCAAGGTCACGAGGTTATGATGCAATTTTCTCTAAAGGTTACAACCATGCGATGGTGACTGTTGTGGTTTGTCGTAAGATTGTAATACACGATTTTAAGTCATAAAGCTGAGATTGATGCCACAAAGACAACTGAATTGAGTTCAAAAGTGCCAAGTGGGGTCTGGGATAAATATATTTTTGACATGACAAAGATTTGCTAGATATTCTAACATATTTTTCAAATAATTTTTAAATTTCTCAAGGTTCTAAAATTTGTGGCCTAATATAATGACCATTTTACTTCCATAGATAACTATAGTTATTATGAATGTATGGCATTAATGGTGAGTTGATGGATAGAGAGCTGGTACTCAAGAAGGATCTTTACAGAAGTATCCATAGCTATCATTTGCGTATCCAATCACTAATCTTGTTTTCTATGAGATAGCAAGATTGCCTTGAGATTAAGTGATTGTATTTGCAAAGAGAATAAGTACTCCAAAGAATATTTTCTATCTCGTTTGAAGAGTTCATTATTTCTGAAAGAATGGAAGAACCAAGCATGTCCACTCAGTCAGCAGCTGCAAGGAAGCAAAATAAGGATACATTTTCACAAGAATGGGTTCAATTGATTCTAGGGTCGTTGAATTCATTATTAGCTAATGATCAGGCATGGCATGACACTTATTCTCAGTGAAAGAACCTAGACACTCTTGGTTCTATTGGTTCCTCTCTTTTCCCATTCTTCTTCAATAATAGAGTGAAATATGTCCCAGTGTGCAATTTGTGGGTTCTAAACATCGCTAAATTTATTATTCTCGATATCTTCATAGATGTTGACCTAATAAAGGAATTGGAAAAACATTATTGCCTGCTCACCAAACGCATTACAAAAAAGGATAAGATTGCTCTGGTAAGAATTGATAGAGCTAGCTTCGTGGAATAATTTAGCATTTTTGGGGCCATGAGCATGGACATAGACCTAGATGAAGAAAAAAGGCATTATCATTTGCACAAGAATATCTTAAAGAAGAACACAATTCCAAAGTTTATGCCAAGGGAAGGAAGGATTCCTATACCAATTCAAGACAACGTGAAGGAGCCTTATGATTTGTACACTTTTCATAATTACTTCAAGTATATGATGTATGGTATGTGTAAAGTGCTGGGAGAAGAAGGAGGGAAGATCATAGCTGAATATTTGTTGACGTTGGCTATGGACATTCAACACCCTCATGTGAACAAGGAATATGATTACATGGGGTATATAGTTGACAGAATTCAAAATGACCTGGAGGCTATACAAAACAATCCTTCCAAGATTGACTTCAAGCATTATTCAATCCTCATGCATCTCATTTTGTTTTACAATGTTGACCACATGGATAAGGAGTTGATCCTGATGAAGGAGGATATGGGTATGTCATTGCCAATTTAGCTATGGAAAAGGGTATGTGAATGCACCACTTACTCTTCTTCCTTTTTACATTTTGAAAATTGGATTGTAGACCCTATTAGAGACATGCTAGGTGCAAGGGAGGATAGAATTCCTCTTGACCTCAAAAGAATGATTGGACCTCTGCATGCAACTAGTAAGGGGCCTATAAGGAATAATTGGGGAGATTATTTCCTTTTTGAGAATTCATAATCATTAGGGTTTATGGGTGTCCTCAACCACCTCAAATTTTACCAAAATATGTCCCTTTTAGGGTTGGAATAATTGATTTCATCTGGAAACTAACACTGGTTAACAAGGAATACCTAGGCCCAAAGAGGAAGAAGAGAACATTTTAACCTAGGTTATGGGTAGTAGGTGACTTCACCATAGGGAAATGGGCTTTGGATCCCATTAATTATTTCTTGAGGCATTATGGATTATACACTACAAAGATGAGAATGTTTGATCCTGAGGGATTTATGAGACTTGATTTGAAGGATATGGAAAATGTTTCTTTGCCACTTCATGAGGCATTGCCTGGGGAGGATATTGTTAGAAACTCAGTTATTGCTGATGATTTGACTGAGAAAAGAATAAAATGGAATGATATCCAAAGAATTGAAAGGGAATTCAAAGAAATGGATCCCTCTTTCCCTGGTTTTTATCATGAGCTCAGATATTGGGATAAGTTGAATATATTACTTAAGAAATATGATGAAATAATGGAGAAGATACCTGATGTGCCTATTGGAGAAGAGGCCATGGTTAATCCTAAGGATTTTGATTCATCTCATGAAGATATTTCATTTAAGAGATAACATTATATACAAGTAGAGGAGGGAGATGAAGCCGAGTCCTCTCAAAGTCCAACAACCAAAAGATAGAAAATTGAACATGCTCCTAAGGTAAGGAAAGATATTGCTAAAGTAGTAGTTAATGAGAAAGGTCCCTATTTCTATGAGATCAAATAGTCAATGAGGGATGCACAAAATCCACTAGAAGGTGAGGGAATTGAGGAATAAATTCTAGCATTGGTTACCCAAACATATGATAGACTGTTACTTTTTAAGTTGTTCATGCAGGATGACGACTTCATCTAGACTGAGGAGTTTAAGATTTTTATTTTTAAGTTAAAATAAAATGAATTAAAGATAAATTTGGGTCCTAAAGATGATGTTAGATTGGGTGGTTTTTGTTGCACCAAAAGCTCGAATTGTCAATGTCTGATACAACAACTAGACTTATAAAATCTATAGGAGGTTGTTAAACCCTTGTCACCAATCGCTGCATGGGATGACTGAGACCAAGGGCGCACACCTTACAACAATCCCACCCTCAGGACATGCATGGGGTTGGAACCTATGACCTAGGCTCTGATAACTATTGTTATATTGGGTGGTTTTTGTTGCACTAAAAGCTCAAACTGTCAATGAATGATACAACCACTAGACTTATAGAATCCATAGGAGGTTGTTAAACCCTTGTCACCAACTGCTGCATGGACTGAGTGAGACCAAGGGTGCACACATTGCAATAGATAATACAAAGGAAAACAACAAAATACTGGTAAAATAATTGTAACAATATGATCTTGATAGTCATACACTATCTATAGTACAAGAAATATAATTGGTGAAGAGAATTGGTATGCTTATGTTGCATAGATGGGATATGCAATAATCCTTCCTAATTGATCAGATAAGAAAACAACCAGATCAAATCTTGAAGTCTGAGGTTGAGGTTGGAGATTTCATCAGAGGCTTGAGTTTTGACCCAAGGAGCAAGACACTAGCAATTTGGTCACTTGCCCTAGCCACACAGAAGCTAAAGATACTTGACATACATGATCAAAGGAATGGTAACAAGCTCATCTGGAATATCCAAAATGTGAGTAATGTGGAGATTGAAAAATTATTAACCCATGTGTCTTTTCTAAACAGAGCTAAGGCAAAGGATTTGGAGAAGAGGGTTGCTGAGACATACAACAACCTCATCAGGGTATCCAAGGAATATGAGGGGAAACTTATGCTAAATGCTAAGCTAGAAGAAAAGATTTTTGAGCTAACTGAGAAGTTAGCCAATGTGCCTACTGTTAGTGAAAGGGTGGAGTGAAAGGGTGGATTCTTCTGTAGAGATGACTGGTGACTTCATCCCTTCTGACTCAAATGTTGCTATCCCTATTGAAGTTGATGAGAGGATAAATAAGTATGTTGATAGGATAGAGGAACTAGAAGAGGAGAAGAATAATTTGGGTATCAAAGTAGTGATGGAGATCCTATAGCACAAGGTTGACACCTTGAAGAATAAACTGAGTATTGTTCACAACTCTCATGTATCCCTGCAAGTTGCTGAGGGAAAATGTGTAGAATATATGGCTTTCCTAAACCCTATCCTTACTCTATGCCCAGGAAGGAATATGTCAATGGAGAAGCTTGCAAAAATTTTGGTGTATAGGACTGATATGCTCGATAAGATTATAGACACTAACGATATGGTAGGTACAATTAGTACATTAGAGTCTTTCTTCACAGGTAAAGATCAAATAATAAAAGGGAAACTAAAAATATTTGTAGAATCATATAATGCTTACTTCCCTAGAATTTATGATAAAGAAGGAAAGCTGAAGGAAATCCCTACATGGACATGAGATTTTGATTTAATTGTGGAGAGAATTGAGACACTATTGAATTTAACAAAGGATATTGGTACACCTGGCTTCAATGAGTTAATAGATAATTTTTTTTAGAGCTGAGGTAGATCTTGTTAAGTTTATGTCAGATGCAAGGGTCATAACCGATGCTCATTGGAATGAATTTTTTAGCTAGATAGAGACTGTCAAATCCTTTGAGTGGCCGATGGGCATGGAATTTTCAAGGTGGGAGATGGAGATAAATAAAAAGAAGGTTGTTTAAGCATTTGGAACTCACCAAATTTTGTCTTTTGCAGTTGGTTACTGGCATGCCACTTGAGCTTGTTTATAGGGAGAACAATTATCTGAATAGGTACCTTGAATTTGTCATCAAAAGATGTGGGTATCCTACACAACTCAAATAAAAGTGCCAGATGCCATTTTGCTGAAGCCAACTCCTGCATAGTAGAATTTGAAGATTTGAAGAAGTTTTCCCGAGCTTTTAGTATTGTTAAGCAATCAATTTTAATTTTTCCCTAAGTGATTTGTAGCTTGTTGCAATCCTTACTCTATAAAAGGATTTCCAAGACCACTTAGGAAGGGTTGAGAATTTTTGTCCAAAATTCAAGTAGAATTATTTCATACTCAGTCAGGTTTAACCACTTTAATCGAGTCTTGTATAACAATTGACAGAGCAATTATATGTTTTAGTATTGGAGTTTTTAGTCATATTGAGTATTATTTCAATAAACAAATCAATGTATGAAGATGATGGTTTTGAAATCAATGAAATATAATCTTGTCCGTTTCTCTCCTCTGTGTTGATTCTATGAGTTGTAAATTTAACAAATTCTAAGTTCTCATTCAGTTCATTACATATTGTTTATATGTGTATGTTTTAAATTTTAAGCTTTGATCAAGGATCAATTAAAATGCTAAAAATTTAATTCATGAGTTCATAGGGTTGGCATAAGGATTGTTATATGAAGTTTAGTTTTGGATTACATGAAAGATATTATTGTAAGACAATAATAATCTGAGTCTTGGATTAGTCACAGTTTATGTCTTTGTACAAGAAGTTGCAAACTGAGGATATTACCCAATGAATAAGGCACTGATCTAATATTGCTAAAATTGCTATCTTATTGGTTTAGGGTATCTCGTTATTCCATCTTTGATAGAATTCTTTTCATTTTCCAATTTAGCTATGGTTTTTTTCATCTGATGCTCCAAGCAAGGTTTATGTTCAATGGATAATTAGCCATTATCTAGTTTCTCCTATTTTTGTTGAGCCTTATATGAGATTTTTGCTTGTATTAATGTCAGTCATGGGTTTAGTATTTTTTCGAGGGAATTATAGGGAGTACCCCCTTGGTTTTGTAGAACCTAAAGTGTAGAGGGATAGTTCAATATCCCTGTTAGTTGGTCCAATCCTCTTAAGAACTTGATAATTGGAGTTGGCTTCTCTGTAGAATGTATTGAAGAGTGTACTGGTAGCTTTATAAGTGTAAAAAATTTTCAAGAGCCAAAAATCCTCTTGGTTTACAAAATAAAGGGATCCTTAAACACATATAACCTAATGGCGAACATAGAGTTCCTATCTTAGGTTATGACACGTAGAAAGGTAAGACCTTGAGTACCAAGGAAAACTTCAATGAGGTGGGGGAGTTCTCTAATGAAACATAGGATGAAGAGGAATGTATCATTGATGACGTTGATGATTTAATTGACATTCATAAATATGGGAACATATTTTCCCTTGAGCCAATCGATAAAATTGAGTCTAATCTTGATCCTTTATCCATTGTCCATCCTCAACTTATTGATGAGATCAAGGACTACCACAATAAGATACCTTTAAGAATGATGAGGCTATAGTGTATTTTCTCAGAGCATGAAGTGGCATACCACTTGGGGACCATAGAGATAGCTTTACTATTGAACTCAATAGCCTAGCTTACTTTAGAGAGGGTTCCAAGCCTTTCAGTCACAAAATTATAGAAAATATAAAAAAGTATTCTAGTGAAAACCACTTTGTGGTGCTATTGGACTAAAAATAAATATAAAAAGGACATATCTAAAGGTGAAAACATCTCCAAGGAACCTAAGGATGAACGATTTGACACACTTCCCCAACCATATTATCATGAAAATCATCCATTTTGGTGGAGAAAATAGTTGTAATAAATCTTGGAACAAAAGAAAATCCTAAAATCATACATCTAGTTGAATTGACATCCAAAGAAAGAGTGACATTTGTACATTTTTTCAAGGAAAGACAATTCAATTTTTGCAGATATGCTGGCACTTGATACTGATTTAGTCATGCATCACTTGCCTTTCCCACAGGGGGAAAAACCTATCAAACAAAAATTGAGAAAAATGCACCCACAAGTGGCACTATTGGTAAAAGCAGAATTAAAAAAACTACTAGATGTTGGATTTATAAGGCCTATTGATTATGAATAGTGATTCTCCAATCTAGTATTAGTTTCAAAACCTAATGAGATTTTTCATGTCTATACCAATTTCAAAGATTTTAACAAACCTTTTCCCAAAGATGATTTCCCACTTCTAAACATTAACATAATAATGGATTTCATAGTAGAACATGAGATGCTTTCCCTTATGGTTGGTTTCTTAGGTTATAACCAGATAAAAATTACTCCCAAAGATCAAGTCAAGACAACATTCACTTGTCCTTGGGGAAATTTATGTTGGAACGTCATGACCTTTGGATTGAAAAATGTTGGAGCCACCTACCAATGAGCTATGAATACTATTTTTCATGACATGATGCACACCTTCCTATAAAGTTATCTAGATGTTTTATTGGGAAAATCTTACAAAAGATCTGAACATTTGGAAATATTGGATAAGATATTTAAATGATTGGAACCATACAAAATATTCCTAAATTAATCGTTGGGAAGCTCTTAATTAGGATACATTATTTCTGCCAAAGGAATTGAATTTGATCCTACTAAATTTAAAGCTATACTGGAAATGTTTCCACCAAAGAATATTTGTTTTCTAAGATCATTTCAAGGGAAACTACAATCTATTCGTCGCTTTATAGCACAACTAGCAGATAAATGTCATCCATTTCAACATCTGTTATATAAAAATTCTCCTATTAAGATGGGATGACAAGTGCAAAAAAGATTTTCAATATATCAAAGATTACTTGATGTCACCACCAGTTTTAGTACCTCCTACATATGACAAGCCCCTACTCCTTTACATATTGGTAACTACCACAACACTACGAGTACTTTTGGCACAACATGACATAGATGGAAAAGAACAAGCTATCTATTATATCGGTCAGACTCTAGTAGGCTATGACTTGAACTATACTCCTAATAAAAAATCCTACCTTGCCATTATTTTTTCTTCACAAAATTTGTGTCATTAAATGTTCACATATCAAACAAATCTTATTGCAAAGATTAATCCTCTCAAATACCTTTTGCAGAAAACAACACTCGCAAGGAGGTTAGCTAAATGGATTATGATCCTGAGTGAATTTGACATCGAATATGTGGAAATAAAATAAATAAAAGGACAAGTTATAGAAGATCACTTGGAAGACTCTCCTATAGAAGATCATCACCCCCTTATCACAAAACTACTTGACGATTCAATATTTAATGTTGAATCTACACGCCTTTGGACCTTATATTTTGATGGCTCTCACATAGAGTGAGTCTGGTGTCAAAATTGTCTTTGTCACACCACAAGGAGACTATATATAAAAATATTACAAGTTCCATTTTCAGTGTACCAACAATATTTTAGACTATAAAGCATTAATTACCAAACTTCATATGGCTATGAAATGGAAAATCCATGCATTATGTGTTTTTGGTGACTCCTAGCTCGTGATCAACTAGGTCAATGATGATTATAAAAAAATTATAAAAAATGATGTCGTATAAGAGAATGGTGGACAAATTTAATTTTTATTTCATATCAATTACTTTTGGACAAATTTCTAGGGACAATAACAAATTAGTTGATGAAATGGCCACTATAGCATCACTTGTAGAAATACCAAGTAACATTGCATACTATGAGTTCTTAGTGGATCCACTCTTGGAACCCACTTATAAATTTCCCCAATCATAAATGATATGTCTTATCATTGGTCCTAAATCCTAGTGGTATGGAGATATCTATGCTTATCTACATGACAATATCTTACCATTTGATCCCTCCAATAACTCTCGTAAATTTTTTTTATGTCAAGCTTACTGCTATGTCATTTTAGCTGATATCTTATATCATCATGGTCTTGATGGTACCTTACCTAGATTTCTTGAGCATGAGGATGCCAACACTACCTTATGAGAAGTCCATGAGGGTATATGTCGGTCACATTTTAGCGGTTTAACCCTAGCTAAGAAAATTTTGTGCATTGTTTATTATTGGCTTACCATGGAAAAATATGTCTATTAGTTTGTCAAGAAATACAATAATGATAGATACATAGAGACCTAATACATACACATACTTAATAATTACAACCACTTATTACTCCTTGGCATTTTTGTCAGTGGGGACTCGACCTCATAGGCAAAACTCATCTAGTGGTCATGAAATCGTTATCACTACAATAGAATATTTTATAAAATGGATTGAAGTTTTTATATTAATAAATATAATGGGAAAACAGATTGCTACATTTATCCTCAACTATATCATGTTCTGGTATGGTATTCCCTTTTCTATCATTATAGATAACGCTCATCCCTTCAAAAATCAAGACGTTCATAATCTCTATGAAAAATTTCATATTCAAGATAGATTTTCCACACCTTATTACCTACTTAAGGTTATGGCCAGGCTAAGGCCTTCAATAAAACTATTTTGAAAATTCTCAAAAAAATGGTTAATGAAGTTGGTCATGACTGGCATATCCAATTGAACTATACCTTCTAAGCTTATCCCACAAGTGTTTGCACTCCCATAGGTGCCACTGCATATGCCCTATTTTATGGTTCAAAAGATATCCTACCTATTGAGGTCAAGTTACCTTCTTTACGAGTCTCTTTGTGCAATTTGATCAATGATGAAGAATAAAAGGTCTCCCGCTTGCATGAATTAACAGTGCTTGATGAACATAGATGACTACCTTTAATCACCTGAAGATATACTAGAAACTAATGTGCAAAATTTAAAATCACCAAGTTAAACCAAGAGAATTTGAAATTGGTGATCTTGTCCTGAAGGAAAATCCAAAGAATCGACAAGACAGAGAAAAAAAGGGCAAGTTTGAACCCAACTGGCTTGGTCCATTTATCATTACTACTGCATATGACTTGGGTGCATATTAGTTGATTAATCTATAAGGTGAGCCACTTGAGGATCCAATCAATAAAATTCACCTTCATAGGTTTTATACTTGATCATTTTAGGGAATCTCTTTTTAAAAGTCCTGAAAAAATACAACAAAAAAAATCATAAAAGTCCTGAAAAATAAAAATAAAAAGAAAATAAGAGAGAGAGAGAGAGAGAGAGAGAGAGAGAGAGAGAGAGAGAGAGAGAGAGAGAGAGAGAGAGNAAAAAAAAAAAAAAAAAAAAAAAAAAAAAAAAAGAGAGAGAGAGAGAGAGAGAGAGAGAGAGAGAGAGAGAGAGAGAGAGAGAGAGAGAGAGAGCAATAATTTTTTTGTCCTTTTCTGAAAACCCCTTTAGTGGCACCTTAAATAAGTACCATGGTGAAAACTAGGAAACTGACACCATGTGCATTGACTTTGGTCCTCCTTCCTTTAGGATTTTGCTTGATTTTCCATCTCACATCCATTTTCATTTTGCATCATCATAACCTTTCCTGCCTCACCATGGATTGTAGATTATTTTTCTTTTCTCGCTTAGATGTACATAATTTCTCCCTACATAATAAACTGATCCCGTTCTTCACTAGCGCAATCTCCTTGATTGTAGCAGTGACTTCATATTTTTGGCATCTCACGGTTGAAGGAACCATCACTTTTTTTTATGTATTCTCACTCACAAACCACAATTAATATTTACTTGCACTGTCAACCATATCACTTCACCTTGCTCCACAATAAATCCATTTATTTCATGGATGGATTACACTTTAGAAAAAAATACAACATTGGACTTAAACAAAATCATGAAAAAATGAGGCTAAGATTGAGCAAACAGAATGACACTCTATCAAATCAAACATATTTCTTGTAACAAGGATCAATTATACATAATGTGTTCTTGTTTTCTTTGGGTCTTTTCATTGTTTATGATGTTATCTTTGGTGATATGTTTTTTTAATCTTTTCCTAGATGTATCTGACTAGAGATATTATCTCCAAGATGTCTTTGACTTGAAAGGTGAGGATGGGGCATGCTTACTCATTTTATTCTTGTAGATTGTTCCTTGGTAATATGACGACTCATCTTAAGACATGATCATCTAAGATCATTGAGGACATATGAATTGGGGCATTCCTTAACTATTTTATTTTCCATACAATGGGTGTGTTGATTCATTTGGGTCTAATGTATACCCAGATGAGTTCATTTGGTTTCCATAATAAGCTCAATGATGATATAAGCACTTAAAAGCACAAGATATATTACCACCTTCATATCCTTTCTTCTCATCATATTTCTACCTTCATTTCCACCTTCATATCATTTCCTTTATTTCATTTCTTTCATCCATTTTCTTCATTTCATCTCCTTTTCATCACCTTCACATCTCTTTTTCATCATTTGTTTCCTACATCAGTTCATTTCATTCATGACTTTCATATTTTTTTCTTCATATATTTCCTTCATCATCTTACCATCATTCTTATTCATCATCCTTAGCTTAGAGATCAATAACTTGATTTATCCAATTGATACACGTCTCTTAATTCCAATTTCAATCAAATCAAATTGCTTTTTATCATGTGATCTCATTGCTCCCTGACCAATCAGTGAATCAATGTATCAACTTATCTTGTACTAGCATCAATCTCAACCATCTTAATCAACTTGTCAAATTGGCTATACTGATAATTTCCACCAATTGTTCAGTTATACTTATCCACTGTGCATTTTCATCAAACGTACATCTCAGCTTAATCATTTGTAAAATATCAATCGTCACATCTTTTCCCTGTGATCTATCAAGAGATCAATATTATCAAACTTTGTCTGATCAATCTCTTGAGTGGGTATATCATATCAATAATCATCCTTACAAGGATATCTCTAGGGGATTTATCAATTAATCAATTTTTCTTTCAAACAACGCGACAAGTTGCATTGTCTCAAAGAGGGGTAAAATGTAGACATAAAAATTTCCTTATTACTAATCACATTTCTTCTATTAGTTAAATGGATATTATGACTTATTTAATTGATTCATTCATATTTTCCTTTATTAATTCATTAAACCCTCATAGTCTACCTAAATTATAAAATCCTTTTCACATAAACTCATAAACATTATCCATTTCCTAAACTCATTTTATTAAATATCCTTCTAACCTCACCATTTTCATTTACTTAGAAAATGTGGGACAAGGACTTGTCTCCAACTATCTCCAACTACCATCTTTATCCCACATTTCTTCTACAACTTTCTCTCTCATATAAGGACAATTATAAATGCATTTTTGCCTCTCTTTCTTAAGCCTCTTGCATCTTTGAGCTTTCTCCCTCTTGCATTGAAAGTTGATTGTTATCTTAGGATAATTTTGCATCCAAATCAATATATATTTTGCATAGTTTCATTTGGTTTTGCTTTCATCTTGTAATCTTCATTCTTCGTAGCTCTTTATGCATTGTGTTTCTGAGAGCACTTATTCAACATATGATCTTGATATAAATGAGGATAATGGAGTGCGGTTTTATTAAATGTATTATGTTATGTAACATTTTTTTGTATATGTTTGTTTAAACAACTCTATTGTTACGATGTTCAAACTAAATATCTCTGATCTTATTCTCAATTTCCTTCATCTATATATTTATAACTGGTTCTAGTTTTGTACAAGCATTTCAAGTCTTTTCACTTAATGGTCTTGAATGTCCATTGCCAGAGTAATTGTTGTGCCATTTGGAAGAGGGTTCCACTGAATAATTGACCTATGATTTTGTAAACAAAATTAGATGTTCAACCCCTACATGCAATGTTTTCGCCAATTACTATGGTACATGCTATTACAACTAAGCATTATGATTTAGAGAGATTCAATGCTTTAAAAAAATACATTCAAGGTGTTAGACCTTTGCAATGATATTTTCATTTGATTTGAAAATATCTCACATCCATTTTTGGTACATGAGGATCCCAGTGAACCTTACTATACTTCACCACATAACCTCAATTTGGACGTCAATACAAAACCATAGATCAAAAACATTTCATTCACAAAATATACATATTTTAGTAGGTTAGGACCAGTCCACAAAAGGTTACCATCACTAGAATTCCACAAATCAGAGCAGTCAATACCCAGTTCATCAAGTTCAGTTTTTGAAACTTTAATGTACCTTGCAGAGTCAAACTTGATAGATCATGAGGCAATATGGGACCAGAGAAAACCACAATAAAAAAATCCAGCAAATTTCACTAACTCATGGAGCTTCATCATCATATTTAAGTTGACCTACACATTTCGCAGGGCATCAAAATTTATAACACATTGTGGCCAATGAGTGTTATTCCTTCTTGGAGTTGATATATTATCACCTCCAAAATTCATTTGAGATACAAGAAGTTGGAACAAGTTATAAGTTAGAAGATAAAGTTTAGATGAGTAGATAGCTGCTAGATGATAGTAAGTAGTGAGGTAGTAGAATGATAGAATCTATTATTGTTCCATTTTATATGTAAGCTTAAAATAAGCCTGTGGCGACCTTTAGGCCAATCTGTAATAAACATGTAACATATCTATTATCTATTTGTAATAATTTTGCGATATTGAATCAATGAGAAGTTTATTTTCTATTCTAAGTTATTTCCTCTATGTTGAACTCTAATTTGGATGGTTGAACAATCCTTTTATTCGGACCCTCCTTCTATGAGTCCATCAAGTATTATAAATTTTAATGAAATGAAAATTCAAACTTATTGAGAATTATAATAAAAATGTCCCTAGCTAGTCTAAACTCAACCCAAAGATGTTCTATATTCTTCTCTCCCACAACAACCTAGACCAAAAGTAGTTTCCCTGAAAGAATGAAACCAAGATCAATACGTAGAGTTTTTTGGAAATAATAGGTACTAAGAGGGGGGGGGGCTTAATCAGTACTAATAAAACTTTCAGACTTTTACTAATACCTATCAATAACAACAAAAGAAACTTCCAAACTATGAAGCATATAACTAAAACTATAAAGTAAAAGTGAAATGAATCAAATGACAACACATGCACACACATAACACTCTAATTAATATCATGGAAACCCTTTTTTAGAGGGAAAAACCATGGTGGGGATGAGACCCACAATCTTCTCACTACAGTAGAAAAGAGTGCTCTGTTAGGAGCTTACAATCTGTCACTTTCTAGGTGAATCACCCTGTTAGGAGTGACTGATGCCTTATTATAAGTATTAAAATCCCTATTATAGACTAACTTGTTAGAGGATTTTAATCCCACTTATGTAGTGTTCACCATGTTAAGGGATTTACAATAAAGTCTTGCTAGAGACTACCCTATTAGGGGATTTTGACTTGTTGAAACTATTAGGAAAATAACAAGAAAAAATGACCTGTGATATGCACTACTCAATGCTAATAAAATCCTTGATGCTCTATACTTGTTCTAAATCCAATCCTGTAGCTTCTCTGGAAATAGCTCTATAATTGCAACTCAAAATCTTACTGACAATAACACTTCATCAACTTTTTAACTACAACATCATCTAACATCTTATAACCTTATATATTTTCTTTAACTTTGACTATAAAACTAATAAGGATTTCCATTTCCCTCCAAATTTTCTTTTTCAATCTTAACTAACTTGCAAAAATTGGAGATCCTTACCGCGTCGGCCAAAACAAAATCTAAGTTGTCATTTCCAATGTGAAATATTTCTTCAGTTTTATTTTCCAAAGCATACCTTGGATTCATACACAAATCAATACACAATTCACTAAGAATTGACTCATTCAATTCCTCAAAAAATGTACTACATTTTTCATGTTTTCCAGATTCATTGAATCATCCACTGACATAACTGATTTATCCCATTAATCAAAACTGATTAATAACCTTTAGCTTTTACCTGTTCAATGCATTGACCGGTTAATAGTATCTTCACTTTTGCCTATACCAGTGTGACCTAAGAGTCACGATCATAAATCATAGTTTACCTATTGTCTTTACACCTTCTAATGTATCGATAAAAAAACTTGTCTCCCTTTACCAATCTAACCTTCAACTGTTATTTTGTTCACTGACTACCTTTACTGCTTACTTTCTCTTTACTGATTGGATACAACTATGTACTAGTTGGTATAACTTCGTATACTTACACAAAACACTCTTAAATATGTAATTATTTTCCATCTATGACAACCATATGCCACAAATCATCATCAATGTCATCTACCAACATTCTCCTATCAACATTCTCCCCCTTTGGCATTGATGGAAAAACTTGTGAAAATTTAAAAACTTAAAAACCTATAATCCATGTCTAATTACACGCTCCCCCTAAATCTATAACTCACCTTTGTACCATAGATTATATACTCTATATACTCAACCTTGATAATATTCTATATACTCCCCCTTTTTTGGCAACAATGCCAAAGACTATAATTAAAATATTTGTGTACAAGGGTGTTCATAACTTACAGTTTATCAAACACAAACTGGAAATCTACCTTAGCACTGGAAAGTGAATTCTCTCATGACTCCTTTAATGTTTTCAAGGCAATGTGATGACCATTTGAACCTAAAAATAGATCCTCCATACTAACAATTATGCTCATGTATGGAGTACCTATCAATACTTCAGCTTTCTTAAGATATGCTTGTATGACGTCCATGTGTGGAGTTAGGAATCCTTACAATTCCTACAAAGTCATCCTTATCATGTCCTCTTCTGCCTTGAGTTCCCTTTCCTTGTGTATCAATTATTTCTGTTTTGAATTATGATCCATCATAGAACTTTTCAATGGGTCCAATTGGTTGACAAGTGTATCCAACTCTTTCTCTAGCTCTTCCTTCTTTGTCTTGATATCTGCAGTGAAGTTGGTCAAAATAGATATTTTGTTGAAGATTTTTCCAACCTCAAGTAATGATTCCTTGCATTCCTTGACTAGTTAAAATAGTGAAACCTTCTCAAGATAAATCTTCTATAGTAACATCTCCATCATCTCCTTCTCTAATCTCTTCTCATCTCATTTTATCATCTCCTCTTCCATGCCATGATCTAGACTAGTGATTGCATCAACCAAAGTCTTGAGTTTATCAATTAGAGATTATTCTTCATCAAGTTCTACATCAAGAACTAAGTCAAAAAGTATAGCAACAGATTTAATCATTATTTTCTTTTTGTACTTTTTTTTCTTTATCCTGTTCTTCTCAGCCTTTTTAGCTAGCTTCCTTGAAAAGAGTATTTGTTCCTTTGGCTTTAACTTGTTAACATCTTTCTTCAAAATTGCAAATTTTGGATCATCTTCTTCCTCTTCATCTTCATCATCTTCTTCTTCATCTTCTTCTATTCTCTTCCTTTTCTTTTTCTCACTGGTATCCTTTGTGTTGGTTTATGAAGCACTAGTGGTGGCATCCTTTGGTGTCTCAGCTCCATCTTTAGTAGTTTTCTCACCTATTCCAGTATTACTTGTTTGAGTTTCCTTATTTGCCTCTTTGTCTTGTTGTTGCACAACTTGTTTTTCTTGATTTTCCTCACGTTGGTCAGTATCCTTGGCATGTTCTATTGTGTCCTTTTATGGGTCAGTGGTCTTTGTCACCTATTATGTTTCCTCGCCCTTCTTTGTTTCATCAATCTTGTTTGTTTTAGTATCAACTACATCATCATTGATCTCAACATGGTTTAAATAAAGTGAGGACTGAACTAGTATATCTCCATCTTCATCTTCAACCATGGGAGAATTGGGATTAATACTAAGGTATTCAACCATAACATCATCCAATGAGTCCCTTTTTAGGTCAATATGAGTAGGAACATTTGGAATACTACCTACCATATCTCCCAATAACTCTTTCAAAGTAAAAGTGTCATCTACTTGAGATTTACCTGTTGTGGTTGTTACCTGTGGTTGATCTAAGTTGTATATCCTTTTCCATATCACCATTATTTATTCTTCAATATCCTTCTCCTTTCCAGCTAATAGTCTTGCAGTCATGTGGCCAATACTGAATCTGCCTTTATACTTTTCAAGTGCTTCATCCACTTCCTTTATTGTCAAATGTGTCAGTATAAATAAGTGCCATTTCCCTTATCTCCTTTTCAATTTTAGTTGCAGACTCCCATCTAACATTGATTTCTTCATATAATTCATCAGCAATATGATCTTTAAGTTAAATAGTTACTCTAATGAATTTGTGAAAATGAAATACAATAGCATCCTCCATTATTTTCTTGTCTTCATTAGACAATTTAGAGAACTTAAAGTTACTAATGTTAGAGTAAAAAGGTATTTTCACTTATTAATTAAATCATTATTGATTTAATTATTCAGTCACCTTTTTATCTCTAGTTCACTTAAGCTAAACTTTAGGCATATAATTATTAATTCTTTATTAATTATTATCATGCAACCTAGGTTTCTTCACATTCTAGGTTTTGATCTCCTTTATAAGGATTGATCTCTTTGTAATTTGTATTGCCTCTCTGAATGAATATTTCATCTTTTAGAACATTCTATGTTGTGTCTCCATTCATTGCTTTTGTGACAGGTTTTTTCTACAGTGGATCTTGGTGATAAAATTCTTCAAATTCTAACATGGTATCAGAGCTTTGCTATTGCAGCCTGTTCTTGAGTTTTTTGAAGATTTTTTGGAGCGTTGAGGGTTTCAATTTTTTAGAGTTTTTTGTGTGGATCTGGGGGGGATTTATTGTTTGGAGCACTTTGGGCACAAAATGACCTTACGGTTGTGCTCAAAAGGACCAAAATCCCTATTTCCATATAGGGCACATCCAATTTGGACACAACTACATTCTGAGGCAAAAAAAAATTGTCGTACAACCCTTTTTCTGGGAACATTTTTTGAGGATTTTTTTTTCCCTTGGTAGGTCTACAAAATTTGGCCAAAAGTTTGGCAATTCTGTCAGATTTAGCGGCATTGAGAGATTTAGTGGAGCTCCACCAGATTTAGCAGGACCACTTGGAGTTCTTGTTCTGGAGCCCTCTTTGGTTTTTTGCTCATATCTTGAGAAAACGAAGGTGAAATTGGGAAAAAAAAGATATCGTCGGAAAGATGGTTCCAAGCCCGACCTGAGTTTCTAGGTTTGGTTTTTAGAATTTTTTGTCTTGTAGGATTTTTTTCAGTCAAAGTCAATGTTCTTTTTGGCACCCCATTCGCCATATCTTGGTCTTCTAGACTCCATTTTTTGACTTTCGCATGTCGTTAGAAAGTTGGTTCCATTCTCTTTCTTCCTATATGGGTCTTATTTCTAGAATTTGCTCTGGGTATGTTTTATTCAATTTTCTTCTTTTTTACAATCTGGTGAATATCTTGGATGTTTCAATTCTTGGGATAGTTTTCCTTGCATGGGATGACTCCTTTTTAGTTGTTACTTATGTACCTACAACTTTTTGTTATTCCTAAGCATTATATACATCTATTTTTGTAGCATTTCTTTTTTGCAAAAACATTGAGATAAAGTGTCATATGTTGCATGCTTGGGATCTTGCACATTTTGTGCCTATTTGTACTCACACTATAGTATAAAGCGTCATGGGGGGTTTGATGTTTTCCTTTTTTGCCATCTACCTTTGTCAAGTGAGTGTTTGATTCAGATCTCTTCCCTAAATAGGTAGGATTTATATGAAATGGTCTTAGGTGTCTTCACTACACCCAAACTGACTTGTGAGAGTACTCTACACCTTTGTCTAATCCTGCAACAAATCACAAATTCACTATCCTCCTTGATGATTCTATGTCTCTTGAGTAGAATTGATTTCTACTAGACTCAAACACAAAATAGGAACCTATATGTTGAAAATGGTATGGAAAGGTTCCAAAATTCTCAAATGTCTCCTATAGAAGTGATCCACAAATCCTTAAAATACTTAAGGATTCAGACACCAATTCTGGCTATCAGGCTTTCCTGGTTTGTAGCCTTTTACAGAGGGTTTTTAGGGTTTAGTTCTAAAAATTCCAAAGGGAAATACAAAAAAAATACTAGATCCACACACCCTTTACTGATATATGTCAAACCCAAAAATCATTGACTCCCAGCTTGCAAGGACACCACCAAACAAACATTGTTGCACTAGGCCTAATTAGACCTAATAGGTGTGATTCATTGTAGAAGTCTTCACTAGTCAAACTATATTTATAAGAAACTAATTATAATGATATTAGGGACCCCTAAGAGACCACAATCCACCATTATATTTCTTTTTTCCACCCCCAAAGTGCTGCTACCACTTCATTCTTTCTTGCATTGTTCCAAGTACATAGAGATGCTTGGACTAGGGCTTGCAACCAAAAATAGTAAACCTACTCCCCTGCTCCTAGGCTTATGGAATCCTAGAATATATTTACCCTAATTTCATTTCCCTGATGGGCATGGAATTCCCATTGTTAGAAATCAAGTTAGGGCATGATCTTTACAAATTATTGGTACAAGAAGGTTTTTTGTGTACTCGAGAAAGAAATACTTCCAAATATCTACTCTGATCTCCAAATTGACTCAAACTAAAAGCATTGGTTCCCTAACTCATCATAGATATCAAATATTCAAGATCCCTTCTTCTTCATTCAAGTACAAATCCATACACAAGCGATTTCAAGACAGAAAAGTAGGGAAAACAAGGTAATTTTATTGATTTGAATGCAAATGTCCATCAAATGTCTTCCACCCACATGGAAGGGATATATGAAGACATTTCCCAATGAATCCAACTAATTTTCAAAGGTTGTGACCATTTGGGAATGTTTACAACTTATTGTGCAACTTTTTGAGAAAGTTGCTAAGCAACATTTCTTGCATTGTGCAACTTTTTTTTTGCATCTTGCAAATTTTGCACTTTTGCTCCTAGTGAGCCTATAAGGCCTAAGCCTAGGATCCTAATGACCCTTAATAAAATAAAAATAAAAATGGTCTAAGTAAACAGCTAGACTAATATAAACACCTAACTATGCCATTTGACCATTGTCAAAACCCAAGGCTTATAAACACACCAAGGGTGACTAGGCCTTACAAATTGGCTTATTAACAAAATCTAAGATGTTATATTTGAACCTTAGGCATTAAGGCCCTTGGTTGAATCCTTTAAGACCCCTAGTGAAGATGTTCTATTTGAAGAGTATAGGGAAGTGCTCCTACACCAGTGTTCCTTCCACACCATTAACCTCATTATGTGTGTCCAGAGATTGATCATCCTCGACACCATCCTTTATATGTGTTTGTACTTTCTTCAACATGTAGTTGTAAGATATATATATATATATATATATGTGTGTGTGTGTGTGTGTGTGTGTGTGATGATGTGTGGCCTCCTAATCCAAGACAAGGATATCCCAATTGATTAATCGAAAGGAGATGATCAATGCAAAGATGAATCAACTAGTTATGGATAAAGAGGGAAAGAGTGATATAATTTCTTAATTATAAAGTGAAAAAATAGATTTTAATTGTTTAAAACCTTAATTGAAATGAAACATTTATCTTGGAAGGTAGCAGACATGGAAATACCTATTTTCTGATGTCTGTATTGAGTTTCAGGGAATTCTGCAACCGGATCTGGAAAAGAAACACAGAGACGAACAAACCAAAAAATATTTTACTTTTATGAGTTAGGTCGACCTTGACCCAAATGCAGGGGCAGAATTGTACCCCAAAATTTTGACCTTGACTTTCACTACTCCGACGGAAATTCTGTTCGCGAATCCCAAAAGTTAGCTGAAAATGGTATCTGAATCTGCTCTTAAATTTGCTGTCCTAAACCTGTAGCTACAAGAAAAATGGTTTTGTTTGTTGGGTGAGGGGTTTTCCTTAGTCAAACCTTGATTTAGGAATTAACATTGAAATCAATAATTGAAATAGATAATGCTAGCAAGTAGTAGAAGTAAATCTAACAATGAAGCTATGATATTCAATAGATATGCAATTGTATTTCAAATGTAAATGAGTATGTTAATATGAAAGCTTGGAATTAACATTAGAAATCAAAAACCTCCATGATTGTATGCTTGGAATCCACATTGAAGGAAGAATGAATTAATCTTGAGGATGCACAAAGGATCTTGAAGGAAGATCATACCACAATTAAGGATAGATCTAGGGTTTGAATGATGTATCTTGAATGCTTGAACCAAATCCCTTCAAAGGCTTGAATGCTTGAATCCTTGATCTTCAATGGAGAACTTTAATTCTTGAGAGGAAGACTTGAAAACCTTTATTGAACACTTGGAAGCTTGAAAACATGTAGAATAATGGATGCTTGAAAGTAGACGATAATGTACTTGTCTCCAAGTAGGTGATGATTGAAAATGAGAGGAGAAAGCTTCCTTATATACAAGTCTAGGGAAAAATATTCTAGATAGGCCTACATAGGAGAATTAAATTCCAATTAGACCCATACCCCTAGAAGTGGACCTATATTAAATATAATTTAAGTTTCGTTACTTCGAAACCCGAAACAACTAACCCGGAAGCGAGAAAATGAACTTTTTAGTGTCCCTTGAAAGCTGACAAACTTTCCAATTGAAAAGGGGGACCTGGGTCAAGGTCGAGGTCAACCCTGACCTAGGTTAGGTTCAAGGTTGACCTCGAACCAGGGGGTCAGGACCCCTGGAAAATGTACCAGGTGGGATAAACAGTGCCCGAAGAGGCCCAAGCAGGGTCCCAAATAGGCACAGAAGATGTAGAAGGGGTAGAAATGAGAGGAAAACATGATGATGGCCCAAACACCCCCTAAGGAGGGATAAACTGTCTTAACATGGAAGTGCTTCCATTTTAAGATGATACATCAATTATTCTTGGAAACCTCTTTTAGTGTACCTATCATACCTCTCCGTTCTCACCATTATGGGGGGGGGGGGGGGATTTCNGGGGGGGGGGGGGGGTATTTCATATTGGTTTTAATGCTTCCTTGGTTTGATGGAGTAAGATATGTATTCAATATTTGTTCCCATGTACTAGGCGGATGTAGTGGCTGGGTCCCTATGCATTTCAGTGAGATGGATCATTTACCATATGTACCCTTCTTTCATTCCTATTTTGGAGGCATCCTTCCATCTTTTGATCATCTCTTTAGACTTTGGTGTTTTTTTCTATCTGTATCTTCGAGTTCCAATGTTTGCCTTTGTTTTCCATCCTAATTTGAGTAGTGTCATTTGAGCGAACTCATGTAGATTACAATCTTCTCTACCCGATCATGTTCTTTTATAGTGGAGGTTCCAACAATTATTCTTTGACAATGTTTTCATCTTCATGCTTCAGTGGTGTTCTTCATGTTCATCCTTTGTTACTTTTTTTTAAAATATTCTGTAGTCTTTTCTTTTGTAACTTTATCATCTACTCTTTCAATAGAAACTTGTGCTAAATATTCATGTTGCTCAGTTGACTTCTCCAATTTTTCTGTAATGTCCTCAATAAAAATTGCATCTTTGATTCTTGACATATTGGTTGTGCTAGGTGCACTACCGATTAGCTCACTTACTATTAATGTGTCATCAACATTTGAAGTTCCTGCCTCTGAATACGCTTGATTCTTGTCTTCATTTAATACTTTCTTCCAGATTCAGTTATGTCTTTCTCTAGTACTGATCCCTCATTTTATAATACTATAGTTGTTAAAGTCTTTGTTCTAAACTCTGTCTTATATTTATCCATGTATACTTCTACGTCATTCTTTGATAATGTTGGCAATATATCCTTCAATATTTTTGCTCTTATTTCCTCAACTCTGTGATAGGCTGAATCCCATCTTATCAATAAATTCTCATACAATTCTCTACGAACATTATCCTTAACATCTCCAGAATATTTGTTGTACTTTAGAAAATGTTGAAAAATAGTATCTTCTATTAACTTCTTGTCTTCCTCTATCAATTTAGCAAAGACAATGGGATTGATTCTCCCAACTAATCCTATGTTAGTTATCTATTTTTCCTTTTTGATTGGGTTCATTAGAATCTTGAATTTCTTTCTCCCTGATCGCTTTCCCCATGTTATGATCTCCTTCTCTGACTCAGTATCCTCTTCATCTATATCATTTAGCTTCAAAGTAGCTAGGGGTGTCTACTTTTGAATCCTTGTATTTCTCTTCTCAAATACTTGAGGTTGTGATGGCCTCTTTTTAGGCACTTTCCTTTTTGGTGTCTCCTCAACCTCTTTTTCTATTTTATCGATAGTTATAGGTGTGGTCATTTCTGCTTCTACTTCCTAAACTTCACTATCTTCAATCTCTTGAATTGATGGTAAGGCCCGTGTCTTTGTAGATGTTTCTAGTTATGTGCTACTCTCACTTTCACCACTTCCATACTTATTTTTCAACTTTTTCAACATTTGTTCTTTCTGCTTCTGAATCTTAGGCTTCTTTATATCTAATGTAATCCTTTTGTAAGCTTCCTCATATGTTCCAAATTTGTTGATTGTTGTATCCTTTGGTTGTTTCAATATATATTCTATACATCCAATTATGTCTTTCATAACCAAATGATGGAACCCAATATGTTCTTTATTACATAGGCTAGATTTTGCATGTGTCAGTGTCTACAAGAAAAAAAATATAATCCCTATATTTCTCTACTACCGACAGGGGTATCCAATAGCGCTCTTGCATTTTTATTTGAAATTCTTTAAATTATCCCCACCTAATATTATTAAATTCATCTCATAGTTGTTCAATATAATTATTGACTTTATAAATAACTGGTCTGTATGTGTTCCAATTCATTTCACCAATTCCAGGAAAGAAATTCTTAACATAAAAGTATAAACAAACAAGTAGTGATCCAAACTTAACCTCTTGTTTTCTATCCTTCTTCAGTCATTTCCTATTGGAAAATAAATGGGTTCACACCATTTCTGACAGATCATAATTCTTTCCTAATTTGGCAATCTCGTAGGCTACATATACAACGCTACCTAGTACGTTGTTTGGTCGACTAGACTGGTAGACTTTGTACCCAATGATCATTGTTGCAAAACATGTTTCTAAGTACTTGAACTTATCTACTCTCATTTCTCTTCCGTATTTAGATGTTTTTGTTATCTTCCCTAGGTTGTCCATATTTCTTACTTAGAGAGTACATTCCTTTCGTTCAGCCAGTAAGCCAGTGACCATTAGAATTAGATCTTTCGTTATTTTGACTGGCTTATCTCCATCTAACTGCAAAAATTCATCATGTACTCGGCTCAAAACATATATGATCCAATCTTCATTGATTTTTTTTTTAATGAATACCATATGTGTTAAACCTTTCAATTCTAAGTGCTTATGCTCATCCTTCAATGCTTTGTTGTCACATAACTCATCGTAGTACATCTTAATTTCTGCATCACCCAATTCAACTATTATTTTATGAATAAATGTTCTGATGTCTTCAATCAACATTACCCTTTGTGGTAACAATGGTAGGGATCCAATGCTGTCCTTTTCTGCTGCCTTTAGGGGGCATAACTTAAACTCAGGTGTTGGCTCATCATTGATACTGAAAACTACTGGATTTTCAATTCTTGCTGCCATCGTGTTCCACAAATTGCTCTTGAAAACTTCAAACATCTACTAAGACATCTGTTAGGGCTCTTCTGTAACTCAGCTAGCTAGGGAACGAGAATACGCTTGATCACTTCTGTAATAATATCTTACTAATAATACTTCACAATAGATTTCTCTAGGCTCTTAGATATTGCTCAAATGATTACTTTAGAAAAGTAGGGTAGAAAATGAATAGCGTCGACACGTATTTATCAACTAAAAAGTGCTCAAATGACTATTATGATAATAAATGCTCTCAACAGTAACTTTTATACCGATAATAATTACTTTTATCTAACAACTAGACTTTTTCACCGATAATTATATATCTTCAAAAATGATTAAATAATAATGTTTACTACTAACTAATTTCAGTATGAATTCTAGTGCATCTTTATATGTTGATATAAAATTCAATCATAACCTTTTGTAAAGGGACAAATAGATTTAGAAATTTCTTTTAGGTCCCTAAGCAAAACTTACTTTCTTAGCTTGATGATGAATCCTCCAGACTTGCGATTGGAGGGATATCTTTCAGCTCTTTGATTTCTTCCTTCTTGACCCAAATCTTCTTCAAATGTTTTTGATTTTCTATTGTTTTTCCTTTATTGTTTTTATTTCTGGCTTGTTGGGCATTTCTATCTTGTCAGGCATTTATGTCTTGTCGGTACCAAACATTTTGTGCTATATGTCCGTACTTATGACAAATGAAACATACCATTCATGTTGATATCCATGGTCCTAAATTTCTTCTTTGATTTCTCATTCTAAAGTGTTCATATTTATGTCCATATTGACTTCATGTGTAACAGTATCCTGCAAAGCTTCCTTCTAATGATGTGTTATTAGCGTTTGATCTGCATTCTTTTTCCTAATGTCCAAATGTATTACAATTGTAGCAATGTTCATGAAAGTGTGTACCTCTTGGAATGTTGACTAATTTTCTTCTACAAATATTTGATGTATGACCAATCTTTCCATAGTTATATCATGAAGGTTAGTAGGTTTCTTATCATGTGTACCAATAGGCTCCTTTGGTTCTTGCAATATATTCTCAGTTACCAATTTTGATGATTCACTGATTTCAAATTTTTTGTCACTGATATATCCAAGGCCAATTTTGTCTCTCATTCTTCATAGTTTTTTCAATTGTCCATCCACATTATGCATGCTTAGAACAAACTTAGTGAGCCTTTCATTAACCTATTTCTCAACTTTTAGATCGTTCTTCAAAGTTTCAACTTCCTTTCTCAGATTTTCATTCTCAGTAAGTATTAGTCTGTTTTCTTCATTTGTACTATTCAAAAATACATTCAATGTGTTGTTCTCCTATTGTAACCTCTAAATGATAACAACTTTGTCTTTGATAGATTTCTCAAGAATTTATTTTCCAGTTTCAAGGTATTTTTGGGCATCTTATGTTGTTCTCATCTTTTCCAATACTTCGGTCATTCTTAGGGATCAAATTTCAAGTTCCTTTTGGGCTTCAGTCAGATCTTCTTCTAGGGAAGTGTTCCTTTTCAACAATTTCTCAACTGCGGCATTGACTTCTTCCATATTTGTACTATTTTCTGATAGCTCTTCAATATTATCTAGTGTTATCTGTAATTTTTTTGACAGTTTCTTCCTTTTAGCGAATGAGTGTCTCAACTTATTCTTTAGATCATTAACATGTGCCAAGGCTTTGTCCAAGGATTCTTCCATTTTCTTCTCTCTCTTTTATCTCTCCATACTACAAGATCTACTCTCAAGCTGTTAAAATTTCCCTCTAGAGAACTAAGCTCTGATACCAATTGTTAATTGGAAAGATTAGGTACTGAGAGGGAGGGTGAATCATATTAAAAAAATTCAAACACTTTTTCTTATGATTGAAATTTAAACTATTAAACATTCACCAATAGTCTTCACAATATTATCGATATTCTGTAACTTAAACATAAAGCAAATAATAGTAACACATAATTAGATCCACATATCTATAACACATAGATTTTGGTTACACAGAAACCCTTGGTTAGAGGGAAAAATTGTGGTGGGAATGACACCCACAACTCTTTACTGCATATAATTTCTTTTGCCTATTAGGGCTTAAATATGTCACCTTATGAGAGACTCACCCGATTAGGAGTGACTGATACCATGTTAAGTGTATCTACAGTCCTATTAAGAGTACTTTGCTAAGAGATTTTCCTATACGACATTCCCTGTTAAATGATTTACAAAAATCTCACACAAAATTGAACTTATCAGTCCTGTTAGAGACTACCCGGTTAATGTATTTACAATACCTTTTAGAAACTATTAGGATTCTTCACAAGATAGTAATTGAATATTATACGCTTCCTTCCAAAGATTTTCAGATCCCTTATGCTCTTAATCTCTATTCTTAATTCTTCTGTACTTTCTAATTTGCTTCTCTACTCAATTCATCCTTGTAACTTCTTCTCAACAACTCTTCATAATCTCTCACTTAAGCTTTTATCTCTTAGTCTCCTTCATTCTTGACCTTTGATCTTAGGGTTAATCAAAAAATTAATCTTCATCATTCCATAAACCATTTTATGTTCTTCCTCTTGTCGGCTGCATCATGATTATCCTTACGACTGATAGTTGTCAGCTCTCGATAGTTCACCTCCTTATTCCGATAACTCTTACTTTTCTCCGATATAAATTTTGATTAGTAATTAATTTGTTGTTTGACATCAATGAAAAAAATCATCATAATGCCAATGATTTCCAACAAGGTGCTGGTGGTAATATTCCTGAGGAGGATGTGGTAAGAAAAATTCTAAGAAATTTATTACCTTTGTATGCTATTAGGGTTTCATATATTCAAGAGCTCATATCTTTAGCAACTTTTATTGTTATTCTCGATGCATTAATAGGGAAATTATCTCTATTTGAGTTAAGTAATTATTATAATAGCATGCCTAAATTTGAAGCTAGTTTCAAGTCATCATTGACTCTTGCACCATCTAGGAAATGAAAGGAAATGTTTAACAATTCTTCAACATGTCACGCTAATGAATATGAATCTATCTTTTTTAAAGAAAGAGATCAGGAGGATCTAGAAGCCTTGATTTCTAGAAGGTTGCCTAGAGGGAAAGGTAAATACAAGGGTAAGTTTCCTTTGAAATTATTTTCATGTAACAAAATTGGACATATTGTCTCTAGATGCCTTGACAATGACAGGAAGGAAAAGCAAATAAGATTCAAGGATAAGCACAACAAAGCATGCTTCCTAGCTGAGGAAGATGTGACCGATGAGGAATCTGATGGAAGAGATGAAGAATAAATTATGTTTGTTGCAGTTAAGGAAGATCCCTCAGTAGAAGGTGAGAGAGATTTGGTTTCAAGCATAAATCACAATGGTAATTGGATTATTTACATTGGGTGCACTCATCACATGACAGGTGATATAAGAAAGTTCATCAAGTTGGAGGAATGTGATGGAGGCTCGATAAGGTTTGAAAAAGATGCTCCATGTTTAGTGAAAGAAAAAGGACCCATTTCTTTAAATGATAAAACTATTTGTGATGATGTTTATTGGGTTTATTATTTAAGATAAAATTTGCTAAGTGTTTCTCAATTAAATAACAAAGGTTTCAGATTGGAGTTCAATGGAGGTTTATGCAGAATTATTGGGAAATCATGAGAACTGATTGCTACCGGTGAACAAACAAGAGGAAAATTGTTCCATTTGAATTTTACTACTAAGAGTTGTCTGCTTGCTAAGGTTGAAGATTGTTGGTTATGGCATAAGAGGTTATGTCATGTAAATTTTGATAACTTGATCAAAGCTAGTAAGATGAAGTTAGTGAGAGGTTTTCCCAACCTAGTGAAACCAGACAATGTAATGTGCAAATAATGTCAGCTTGGGAAGTTAACTAGTTCTATTTTCAATCGTAAAAATTATGCTTCTGAAAATATATTAGATTTGGTTCATACCGATCTATGTGGTCCAGTGAGAACTAGGAGTTACTATGGTGATATCTATACTTCATGTTATTTGTTGATGATTTTTCTAGAATGACATGCGTCATATTTTTAAAGGAGAAATCTAAAGCTCTTCACATGTTTAAGATCTATAAAGCTAGAGTTGAGAAGGATACCGATAAGACTCTGAAATGTCTTAGATCTGATAGAGGAGGTGAGTTCACTTCACATGAGTTTACTAATTATTGTGAAGTGTAACCACCTAGATTTGGTCTAATCTTACTATAGACCCTATTTTCCCTAAGTGTGATCATACCCCCAATTATGTCTAGACAACTCTTCAACCGGCTGGCATAATTCATTCGAATCAGATTTAATCTCCTTAGTGATCTAATCACTAATTTACATTAATCACTTTAGCTAAATCAAACCAATCAATTCAATTCAATCAGTTCAAATCATAACCTGGCTAAGGTAATTAATTTTAAAGGAATTAAATGGAATCCTATTTATACCTCATCACTTGCAAAATCAATCCCCTAGCCTAATTGATTCAATTTGGCTATATTCCTAATTAATTATTACAAAGAAAATCAAAGGCTTAAATGATTAATTAAATTCCTATTATTGAGTAAATATGTTATTACAACAATTCATTTCATTAATATTCCCTCAAACCTAACCAATCTCAAATACCCAACCACGAGTTCAAACTCATCCCAACCCCTTCTCACATGCTAATTCTACTTAATTAGCTAATTAACCCTAATTAGCTAATCCCTCCTCCACTCATTCTCTCTCCTCCCATCTCTATCTCCTTAATCACATCCCCTAAGCCTTAAACCTAATCCTAAGCTACCCTTAATCTTGTCACATTCCATTAAGGCGTGGTTAGGAATTCAACCCTCCCCCTAAAGTCAAAGTTGTCAAGCTTGACCTTAAACCCTCACCCATGCTTCTTAAACCCTCACACATACCTCATTAATGCTTTCATAAATGAAGCATTAATGGCTCTTACACATTTCCTTCCACCACTCCTCATTAATGAGTCTTACACCCTCATTAATGGAAGCCCTTCTAGAGTCTTCTCCCCTTCCTCCATTTCTCCTATAAATAGGATGGATTTGAGCTCAAATGGCCCTTGATTTTATGAAATATATTGTTGTAATGCTCCTAATTTTGAAGAGTTGATAGCATCCTTATGCTGCCCATATTTGGAAGATTGAAGGAGCAATCTCATGTTCTAGGGATTTTCATAGTGCTTTCTAGATTATTTCTTAGTTATTTTGTTATTATCTCCATTTCTAGAGCTAGAATGCATGTTTCCTAATCATTTAGATTAATTTTCAATTGAATCTTCCATTCTTAGGTTGTATTTGTCACTAGAATATGCATAATCTGAGGGCTATTATGTCATTTTTCATAATCCTCCTAGATAGGAAGCAATAGATCAATTTTAGTGATTGCTATGTTTGCTAACCCCTTGTTTTCACTAATGCAATGATTTATTGAAGTGTTGTGTCTCTTAACAGGTACAAAAATCACACACACATCTTTGGCGCCCACCGTGGGGCAAGATTTCTTGAAATTTCACCAAATTTTTCTCTTTGCCCTTGACATTTTCAAATTTTCCAGGCAGTTTAGCTTTTTCGAGAGCAACTTATCATTTCTAGTCATTCTTTTATCATTTCCAGGAGCAACTTATCATTTTCGGTAAATCTTTTATCATTTATGGGAGTTTTATTATCGTCTACCATTGCATTTACAGAAGGTAAAATTTGACCTTAAAATCATTTCTGTTATTCATTTTTGGTACATGTTATTATTTTGCGTAAAAGGCTTATCATCCTAGGTAAAGATCACTGTTTGGGGTCAATCTTTTATCATTTTCACGGTTTATCACTTTGGGTTTCTGAAATACCATCTGTCATCCAGAGGGAAAAAATACAGAGTTCTTTCATTTACAAATTTAATTTCTAACTTGCTAACAAGGTTGTTTTCGTGATTGTGATCCTATTTTTGACAGCCTAACTAAGTTCTTGCAGGTTTCTAAGAAGGAAATAAGAAGACAATACTAAACGTGTGTGGTTGTAGGGATTTTAGACTAATTTTGATACTAACCCTTTTTCAAAAGCTTTCACACTTTAATACCATTTTCTCAAACATGTCTTAAAACAACTAGATTACTATGTTGTTTTCCTTTTTAAGGAAAATCAGAAAATCAGACATTGTTTTAACACTTGTGAAAGAACCTAGGGGGTAAATGAACAAGCAAACTCACATCGTTTAATTCATTTGGAATTAGAAATTGAACAATCAAAGCACTAAATTTGTGGGATAAATGAACAAGTTCAATCATTTAAATTTGGATCAGTAATTGGACAAGCAAAGCACTAAAAATTGTGGTCAATTGAACAACGCAAAATTACTTTCAAGTATTATGTTTTCCTTAAATAGGAACATTTTAAATCAAGCACAACATTACTTGAGGGAATGAACTGTTTGATTGATTTTGTTTTGGGAGAAAATGGCATGGATTAGGAGAGTATGCTCTTCTTCTTCGGAAGAATCATAAATCTAGACGTCCTATGCTCGCCAATCCTTTGTAAGCTTATTTAACAGTAGAGGGCCTGTCGGTTGAGGAAAAAATATCCCGGGAATGACCCAAGTGAGGAAAAGTTTTACGCAAACCCTTCCAACTTACTATAAATAATTGCTTCCTCGTAGGCTAAAGCCTCAGAAGACAGAGCCGATTTTGTTCATGGAATTTCGACATCATTCCTTGAACATGCTTGGGTATGTGTAGAGCCTCAATTTTGCCTTGTGCAATTCTATGGGGGACGGTCTCGAACGGATTTCCCAATAATAGACAACACTTAAACTGAAAGAATTCCTGGTTCACCCCCAAAAGGGTGATAATCCTTGTGCAAGGAAAAAAGTAATTGCCCCAAGACACTCATCATATCATGCCCTCACTTCCTTTTGGAGTTGACTAATACAACATCATGACTGGAGCCATTGCGTTCTTGGTGATGACTATTTTCTGATTAGCATTTGAGTGTGTACCTAAGTCAACGAGCAAGGATTTTCATCCTCCACCTAGAAAATAGGGATAAGATGTGTGTCTATTTCACCCTCCTAACAATGCAACAATGCTTGATGCGACTGAAAGTCATTAAAAAGATAACATCTCCAAACAAGAAAAAAAATTCAAACCTTGGTCTACATATGTTTTTCACTCATTGGCAAAACCTCAAAACACAATCTTTGATCAAACAAACTCCACGCACTTCCAAGACAAAACTAACAACATTTGACAGTGGGAATTTGCATTGTTGCCTCTCAGAGGAAGATATTTTATTTTGGATTCCCTTTTGACTCTTTAATCTGTCCCTATTGCTTCTTTTGGTCTCACTGTGGCTATATCAAAAACTTTTTTAGACGTCTACCTTGCATGTCCTGTCAGACTCTTACAATCTGTCTCAATACATGTGGTCTACCCGCTTTTTATAATAAAATTGATTTCTAGCTCACTATCAGGGCATTCTAACCCTCTGATGCTGGAATCATTTACTTCCACCAAAACACAAACAAAAGTTTTACCTAGACACACTCACTTGAACGATTTGAGACTCTACCTGACACTATTGGGAAATGTTGACGAAATTTGAGATACAACTTCATGGTTAACACAAGACACAACAAGTACACCTCTAAAGGATTGAAAGTGCCTCCTAAATCACCGCACTTTCTAGGGAAACATCTCGCAGTTCCCTACTCGATCTAGACTCTCCATAAATGGATAGAAACACTCGCGAATGGAGTGCAGCTTTTGAAGAATATGACAATCGAAAAGGGAAAAAGCACAAAGATCTCGGTGAAAATGAAGAAACCACATTTGAACATCCTCCATTTGGAGCTAATAGTGAGGGGGAAATTCTTGAAGATAAGTATGATAAACTTAAACAAAACAGGAGGTTCCATAAGATACTCGAAAGGATAATTGATGAGGATAAAGAGAAATACTTTCTCCACTTAGCATCCACTGGCGTAAAATTACCCCTGGATTATGATGTGGAAAAGCTCAAAGAAAAGGAGGTACCAAATCCTATATCCATTCTCACCAAACAACTCACTTTGATGTAAACAGAGCTCACAACTCTCAAATAGGAGAAAGATAAACCCAAAACAAAATACTCTTTGGACACCATTTGCCCATTTCCTTTTGACAAGAGTATCACTATGGTCCCGTTTCCTCCTAACATAGCGAGACCAAAATACGACAAGTATACAAGGGAGACTAACCCACAGGATCACGTCAGAGAATTTTGTGCTCTAAGCATCAAATACATGCATGAACCTACATACCTCATGTGACTCTTTCCAGGAAGCCTAGGTGGCAACACCATGGAATGGTTCTCAAAGCTTACACCTAAAGTCAAAATTTTTGAGGAGTTAATACAATAGTTTATCCAACATTAATCCTATAATATCCAACATGATGTGACTATGATGGATCTATGTAATACTAAATAGAAGACTGGTGAATCATTTACACACTTCCTACAAAGATGGAGGAAAATATTTGCACGGTATTCAAGAGCCATTCCTGAATCCGAGAAGATGGAAATCTTTGTCAATAACTTGATACCAGAATTGAACTACCCATTGCAAGTGAAAGATTCCCCTAGTTTTGACTGGATGATTAAGAATGCCCTCCGTATCGAAGAAGTTATGGTCATAAAGGGGGAGATCACTCTCCAAAGTGAAAACAAAACGAACAACCCCAACTCCAAACCTAAATGGTGGAAACAGAACAAAAATATTGTCAATGATGGCATAGTAGACACATCCAATGTTGCTCCTAAACCTGAGGTATTCAATCTCACTAACAACATGCAAGAAAGTAAGGATGCCAAGGTAACAACCCCCATACCCAAAACAAACAATGATAATAGCAAGGGTCGATAATGGACTTCAAAACCTCAAAGAACATTCACTCCTTTGGGAGAACCCCTTGAGACTGTTCTAAAAACACTATTGGATAAAAAAGTTCTTACTATCCCAGATTCCAAACCGTGGGGACCAATGGTCAAACCCAGATGGTGGGATGATAACTCCTACTATGTCTTTCACAAGAACAAAGGACACAAGAATAATAATTGCCTTAAGCTTAAACATGTTATTCAAGACCTCATTGAAGGAGGTAAGATCAAAGTGGATGGACACACTACCAATGAAGATCATACAACATTTAAAAAACCATTCCCTAACTATGAGAAAGGGGAAGCATCTAAAGGAAAAAGTAATGAAGTCAACTACACCTATTCCAACAATGATAATGTGATCAATATGCTAGACATTAAAACCGAATCAATTAATGTGGTCACAATCAAAGGTGTTTCTTTCCAATTGAATGTGGTAACTCAGAGCCAAGCCCAAGACATGATCAAAGGACCCAATTCTTCCTCAAAACCAGAATCAACATCCAAGGTTCCTACCATTACTATTCCCAAACTAGCAACAAAACACATGGTTACTATTCCTGGAGCAAAGTATGACTTGGTAGACCAATTGCAACGAACCTCTACCAAAATTTTCATCTTTGAGTTGCTCAAGATATCCATAGTACATAGGGAAATCCTAGAACAAGCTCTACATGCTGCTAACATCCCAAAGGATATTGATATAGACAAATTCCAAGTGATGGTCAATCACATCTCAACACCATATTACCTCTCCTTTTCTGAAGAGGATGATAAGTCTTTGACACATCCACATAATCAACCCCTCCATATTGAAGTTCTTATTCAAAAATCTCATGTTAGACACATATTGATAGATGGAGGCGCAGGACTGAATATCTGTACACTTAATCGCATCATAAAGCTGGGTCTTTCAGAACAAATCATTGACTCTAGAAGCAAAATAACTATCAAAGCTTATGATGAGAAAGAAATATCCTCTAAAGGTCTTATTGTTCTTCCTATCAGAGTCGGCCCAATTGAAAGGAATGTCACATGTCAAGTTCTGGATCTACCCTTGGCCTCCAACATCTTGTTGGGAAGACCATGGATTCACGAAATGCAAGCTGTGCCGTCTACTTACTACCAGTGCATAAAGTTCCCACATAATGGGGTGGAAGTAACTATTCCTGTAGATGCTAACTATACTTGTAATAATACCAAAGAAAGTAGTATGATTGCACATAATAAAGAGGCTATGGATGAGATTTCTCCTAAGACGACCAAGGACATGGTTATGAAGAGCTTTGGGAAAACCTAAAAACTTAAAGAAATAGGTATGGGAGGATACAAGTTAGACCTGACTCCCTCACTGATAGAGTTACCCATATCACCGAGATCCTATGGTAGACCCTCCTCATCTTTCACACCTACTGCATCAAAGGAACCAGAAGTTCACAAAGCCATGGGAATGGTTAAAGCATCCACATCTTCTTTAGATAACATAGAATAAAATGCATCCTTGGACTGACTTTACAAAGGAGAACCGATGGAAGCTAAGGTCAAACATGTAGAGATATCCCCAGACCATTATGGAAAAGGATATGATCTCCTTAAACAAATGAAATACAAAGGAAAAAGACCTCTAAATGACATAGGAAGAGGACTTATTGAACCTGTACACATGGAGTTTAGGAATACCAGAGACAAAACATGACTGGGTTTTAATACTAAAACTGACAAACCTGCTTCGAAAGATAGCCCAGCCTCTGACAAAGGGAGCGATGAAACATATGAGATAGTAAAACCATGGCCTTATGAAATGTTATTAAATGTTGGTGCAGAGAATCCCAACTATCAGGGAGAATGCTATGTACTCAGCTTTGAGGTACCTCAAGATCTTCACATACCTTTGTTAACACAACCTCCCATTCAAGAGGTAGGAGACTCAACAATATATAATTCAGAGATACCCTTGATAGAAATAGCTACAAAAAGAAAACCCCAATGACATGATTTACATCCTAACTGGGGGCAATTGGTCACGGTTTCACATGTTCTTGATCTACCACACTTTGATCCACAGGTAGCTAACCAAGTACATCAAATAACCATTGTTGAGTACTTAAACAGATTTGATGATGAAATAACTAAATCTCATGATTATGAATGGGATGAGCTATCTATCACTACAGAAGACATTGAGGTAGACATGATTCATATGTTTGCAGCTCCTTGAGCACCTCGTGAACATTTTGACACTACTCCTAACAACGCTGATATTCCTGAGGTAGAGTAGGAATTTCTTCTCCCAGTCATTGATGGAGAGACTGGTGCTTTCCTAAGTCTAGAGGAAGTCCAAAGGTGACAAGCAAGAAGCCTCCTTTTACAGAGAGATGATGATGAAAGTTCCACTGATGAGTCACTAGAGTTTGGTCTGCATATAACTAACAATGACCCTTTTTATGACGATCTAACTCTTACTGATCTAAACATCAAAGAAACTAACTTAACAGGACATGTCAGTTAATTGTCTTGATGCTAATGTGATGTTGTCCTTCCCAGAGTCTGATTCCTTTTCTTTGATACACCCATACCTAATTGATTGGACTAGTATGGACCCTACTCCTATCCTCAACTTTCCCAATGACTACACCCTAGCTTTCTATCTCAATGCTTGTGAACCTTACCCTTCTTCCACCAATGCAAAGAGAGAGAACATGTCACAGGAGGATATTAGGTTTCTCAGTCAAAAATTGAAAAAGAAAAAGAAAAAGGGAACTGCTGGTGAAAACCACATTGTGGCAGTGTCAGATGCTAAAATAGTAAAGACAAAAGACGTATCTGATGGTGAAAACCTGTCAGAGGTGCCAAAGGATGAGATTCTTGATATCCTCCCTGAGCACTTTCAAGAAAGGTCTTCAGTTCTGATAGAACCAACACAGATAGTTAATTTGGGCACAATTGAAGTTCCTCAAATAGTACATCTAGCACAATCTTTATCAGAAGAGGAAAAGACACAATTCACCGAGTTCCTAAAAGAGAAAAAGATTAACTTTGCATGGTCTTATACTGATATGCCTAGACTAGATCCTAATCTAATCATGCATCACTTATCTATAGCTCCTGGGATCAAGCCCGTAAAACAAAAACATAGAAAGATGCATCCTCATGTTGCATTGCTAGTAAAAGTAGAGCTACAGAAGTTGTTAAAAGCTAGATTCATTAGAGTCATTGCCTATGTTGGATGGATCTCCAATGTGGTTCCCATGTCTAAATCAGATATATCTATCAGGATATGTACGTACTTCAAAGACTTAAACAAGGCATGTCCTAAGGATGACTTCCCACTACTTGACATTGACATGATCATCGATCTCACAGCAAGATACCAAATGTATTCATTAATGGATGGTTTCTCAGGCTATAATCAGATAAAAATTTCCCCCGAGGATCAAGAGAAAACCTCATTTACATGCGCATGGGGCACATTTTTCTGGAACGTCATGCCATTTGGGTTAAAGAATGTCGGTGCTACATATCAAAGAGAAATGACCACTATATTCCATGATATGATCCACAAAAACATGGAGGATTACATGGATGATACCTTAGCCAAGTCCAAAGAAAGGAGCACTAACATTGAAGACTTGAGAAAAATATTGGATCGAATGGAGTAGTTTCAACTCTGGCTCAATCCGAATAAGTGTGCCTTTGGGGTCCAATCAGGAAAGCTCTTAGGGTTTATAGTTTTAGCGAAATGAATTGAGGTAGATCCTACAAAAGTCAAAGCTATTCTAGAGATTACTCCTCCACACAACATCAGTCAGATGAGGACATTACAAGGAAGATTTCAATCAATCAGGAGATTCATGTCACAACTTGTAGATAGGGCACAACCCTTTACCAAATTACTACATAAAGGGGTCACTTTCAAATGGGATGAACACTGTGAAACCAACTTTAGAGAACTCAAAGGGTACCTAGCTACTCCTATTCTTATGGCGCCTATTCATGGAAAGCCATTACTCCTCTATATTTCAGCTACTGCTATATCACTAGGAGTATTGCTCGCATAGGAAGATGAAACAAAGAAATAAAGAGCTATCTACTACATCAGTAGAACACTAGTCTCCTATGAGATCAATTACAATATTATTGAGAAAGCATGCTTAGCAGTCATCTTCGCATCACAATAATTGAGACACTACATGCTCTCTCATACAGTAAGGCTTATTGCTAAGACTGATCCTCTAAAGTTCCTTTTGAGCAAAACAACATTAACATGAAAATTAGAAAAATGGGTCCTCATTCTAAGTGAATTTGACTTTGAGTATGTGGATAGGAGAGCTATTAAAGAACAAGTCCTCGCAGATCAACTAGCTGATTCACCACTTCAAGATGATGAACCTTTAAGGATTGAATTCCCTGATGAGACCATTATGCATTTGACTGAGTATCCATGGAAGATGTACTTTGATGGTTCTTTCACACAACAAGGCTCTGGGGTAGGGGTGCTATTCATAACTCCTCAAGGTTACAAGATACCCAAGTCTTATAAATTGATGTTTCCATGTACCAATAACATTTATGAATATGAGGCACTGGTCAACGGTCTTAAGCTTTCCATGGAATGGAAAATTATAGAGTTACACGTGTATGGTGACTCCCAGCTCATCATCAATCAAGTTAATGGAGAAAACCAAATTAAATATGAAAATTTGACACCCTACAAGCAATTGGTTGATGAATTAAAGAAGTACTTCATCTTCATCACATTCCAGCAGATACCTAGAACAAAGAAAAAAGTTGCAGATGCTATGGCTACCTTGGCGTCCATGTTACAATTGGAGGAACATCAATTCCACTATGACTTCTTGGTGGAAGAAATATCCTATCCTGCCTTTGATACCCCTGAATACCAAGTAATCTGTGCTTTGAACACCCTAGACAAATCTTGGTATGCCAATATCATTGCCTATCTCACTGACCAAACCATCCCTAATGATCTATCCCAAAATGAGAAAAGAGCCTTGATTAGGACAACATCGCGTTATGTCCTCATAACTAATAACCTATATCGACGAGGTCTCAATGGTACACTTCTTAGATGTTTAGAACTCAAAGAGTCTAATCTTGCATTAAAAGAAGTCCACGAAGGTGTATGTTGATCACATTCAAATGACTTTTCACTAGCAAAGAAACTACTCAGAGTAGGCTATTACTGGCCTACCATAGAAAAAGATGCTATTCAATTTTCCATAACATGTCAAAAATGCCAGACACATGGAAATATCATCCATGCCCTTGCCAGAGAACTTATACCTTTCATTACACATTGGCCATTTCAGCAATGGGCCTTAGACTTGGTTGGAAAAATATATCCTAATTCTTCAAATGGACACAAGTTCATCATTACGGCCACTGAGTATTTCACAAAGTGGGTTGAAGCTGTGTTGCTAATCAAAGCCACTAGAAAACAGGTGGCTATGTTCATTCTGAACTACATTATCTATAGATATGGGATACCCTCTTCAATTGTAATAGACAATGGGGGCCAATTTAAAAATCAAGACATTGATGACCTTTGCAAATAGTTCCACATCACTCAACACTGCTCCTCAATCTATTATCCTCAAGGTAACAGACATGCTGAGGAATCCAATAAGAATATTCTCAAAATCCTACACCAAACTGTAAGTAAGTCTGGCAGAGAATGGCATCCACAACTGAATCCGACACTATGGGCTTACAGAACAAGTATCAGAGCACCAATGGGAGCCACGCTATTTGCTCTAGTCTATGGCGCTGAAGTAGTACTACCTATTGAGGTTGAAATCCCATCTTTGTAGATATCTTTACAAGGTCTTGTTACTAATGAGCAATACCGCATTGATCGAGTGAACTCTTTAGACCTACTTGATGAGCGTAGGCAACAGGCGTTCGATCACCTAAAAGTGTACCAAGCACGAATGTCCAAAGGGTACAATAAAATGGTCAAACCATGAAAATTTGAAGTGGGGGATCTCGTCCTAAAGGAGAATCCTAAGAACTAGCCTAACAGAGAACAGAAAGGAAAATTTGAACCTAATTGGTTGGGACCTTATGTTATCACTGCTACTTTTAGGACTGGAGCTTATCAACTAGCTACACATGAGGGAGACGTTCTTACAGATCCTATCAATACTCTACATTTGAAGTGGTTCTACGCTTGAGGTTCGGCTAGCAGAGCCTATACAGTAAATAGTTCTCAGAAAATACCAAAAACATTCAAAAAACTGATCCTGAAGAAATCCAAAAATAGTGGAAAAAGTTCTGAAGAAAGGTATCTTTGGTGAAAACCTGGCAAACAGGCGCCTTGATACTACAAAAACATTCAAAAAATCAAAAATAGAAAAAAAAATTGAAAAAGAAAAAAAGTGCCTTGATGACAACCTGGTAAAAAAGGCATCTTGGTAGAAAAAAGAAAGAAAAGATCTTGCCAAGTGGTGAAAACCTGGCAATCAGGCGTCACTTGTGTTCTGCACTCCATCTATCAATGCAGTACTAATACTAAGCCTTCACAATTACACCTGTGCTAAAAATTGAATTTGTTTTCTTACAACAATCTTATCCTTGCTTGGGATTTGTCTGTATTTCTGTCTTAGGATCAAGTCATTCTGCACTGCGGGCATCTTTTCCAGTCTGATAGGTTGTGTCTACTAGATCATCATAGCATGGTTTGTCTTGTGATACGATTCTTCTTGATACTTTCACCAAATGATCACTTTCATGAAACAAGGGTGAAACAAACATTGCACTAACATGAACAATGTTCCTAAGACTTACATTGGATTGTAAACATGAAGAATACTCAGACATGGAACACATATTGCTTGAAATCTAATTTTTTTTAATTGTTGAAACTCTACTGTGCTTGAAAAATGAATCAATAGTATTTCTCAATACTACCTAAAAATAGTTTGATTATGACTCTTTTATGTTCCGTTGATGTTTTAACTAGGGGCATCTAAGCAGTTATGAGTTTTCTTTGATTGATTCACAATTGATAGTTGTTATGTCTTCCGAGTTACTCCATGACATCTGCGCAAAGACAAAGAGTCACAAGGACATGGGGCATAACATTTTCTTGGTTTTTTGTGTATGGTGATTGTTCCAAATGATCCTATAAATTTCACCTAACTTGGATGTTTATGGTAAGAGCTGCCATCATGAGTGGATAGCCGCATATATCTTGATCTTTGTTATGTGTAAACTACGATGAGTTTGAAACAATTTCCTTGTCTATTTTCTAACTCAAATTCTCACTAAGGTATATGAAGCATAATTTTCCCAAGGATATGAATTTTCAAGGTCATTGCGGCTCCAATATCTTGCCTTACACAGATTCTGATATAGTAAAAGCAAGGTGACTATGTGGGTATTAGTGATTGTTGTACTATCAGGTGGTATCCATTCCAACAAGTGCCCAATGATGATAAAAATGTTCCAGTATTTGCAAATCAGTGACAATCCTAAGAGTCTACATGTAGATGCATTTAGCAATTGCATGATGCATTTTGAAAGAAAAACATAAGGATTTGAGCTCAAACTCCTTTTCTATTTTTTATTCATCTTAAATCTAAGCTATTTACATATCCTTGATTCCCACAATCTTTGATCAATCGGGAACGAAATCAAACTCAACTTTTCAAACGTAATTAACTTGGTACCTGTGTATTTTCTCAAAACACACCTTCATTTCTTCACTTCTTCTAATCTATTCTTTCATTCCCCTACCCGATCACTGCAAGTGATACATCATTTCAATAGAGGGATTTCATTCTTTTTCCTTCAATTTCATTCTCGAGGGGGCACGATCACACTATTACCAATTAAATTTTTTGCTTGAAACAACATTAAAAATGACTTTGTTATCAAACAAACTAGGGGCATGACAGTTTTCTTGACTAAGTCAGGACTGTTGGATAGAAAGATTTGGTTCTCATAAGCTGGATATCTTGTGTTTCCTCATTTTAAAATATTCTTACTAAGCTCTTGGCAGCTTCATACTGACTTTTGGATGACAACCAAGTTCAGAATCAGTATTATCAATCTTTGGTCGACAACCAAGTTTAGAATTGGTATCTTTAAGATATTTTATTGATCCTTGGACAACAACCAAGTGCAAAATCAATTCTATTAGTTTAGTTCGATCAAGTGCGAGACTGATCTCATCAGGCATTTCGTTCGATCATGAGCGAAATTCTCAATCTTTCTGAAGTCAACATCAAAAAAATTTCTTTGAATCAATGCACTTCTCACACATCAATTCAAAGAGGGGAAAATGTAACCACCTATATTTGGTCTACTCTGACTATACACCCTATTTTCCCTAAGTGTGATCATACCCCCAATTATGTCCAGACAACTCTTCAACCGACTGGCATAATTCATTCGAATCATATTTAATCTCCTAAGTGATCTAATCACTAATTTACATTAATCACTTTAGCCAAATCAAACCAATCAATTCAATTCAATTAGTTCAAATCATAACCTGGATAAGGTAATTAATTATAAAGGAATTAAATGGAATCCTATTTATACCTCATCACTTGCAAAATCAATCCCCTAGCCTAATTGATTCAATTTGGCTATAGTCCTAATTAATTATTACAAAGAAAATCAAAGGCTTAAATGATTAATTAAATTCCTATTATTGAGTAAATATGTTATTACAACAATTCATTTCATTAATATTCCCTCAAACCTAACCAATCTCAAATACCCAACCATGAGTTCAAACTCATCCCAACCCCTTCTCACATGCTAATTCTTCTTAATTAGCTAATTAACCCTAATTAGCTAATCCCCCCTCCACTCATTCTCTCTCCTGCCATCTCTATCTCCTTAATCACATCCCCTAAGCCTTAAACCTAATCCTAAGCTACCCTTAAGCTTGTCACATTCGATTAAGGTGTGATTAGGAATTCAACCCTCCCCCTAAAGTCAAAGTTATCAGGCTTGACCTTAAACCCTCACCCATGCTTCTTAAACCCTCACCAATACCTCATTAATGCTTTCATAAATGAAGCATTAATGGATCTTACACATTTCCTTCCACCACTCCTCATTAATGAGTCTTACACCCTCATTAATGGCAGCCCTTCTAGAGTCTTCTCCCCTTCTTCCATTTCTCCTATAAATAGGATGGATTTTGAGATCAAATGGCCCTTGATTTTATGAAATATATTCTTGTAATGCTCCTAATTTTGAAGAGTTGATAGCATCCTTATGCTGCCCATATTTAGAAGATTGAAGGAGCAATCTCATGTTGCTCATGTTTTAGGGATTTTCATAGTGCTTTCTAACTTATTTCTTAGTTATTTTGTTATTACCTCCATTTCTAGAGCTAGAATGCATGTTTCCTAATCATTTAGATTACTTTTCAATTGAATCTTCCATTCTTAGGCTGTATTTGTCACTGGAACATGCATAATCTGAGGGCTATTATGTCATTTTTCATACTCCTCCTAGATAGGAAGCAATAGATGAATTTTAGTGATTACTATGTTTGCTAACCCCTTGTTTTCACTAATGCAATGATTTATTGAAGTGTTGTGTCTCTTAACAGGTACAAAAATCACATAGCCATGAAGAACTTGGAATTCAAAGGAAGATGTATGCACCTAGAACACCTTAGTAGAATGGTAATGCTAACAGAAGAAACATAGCTATCATTGATTGTGCTGTGACATTAATGATTCAGAAAGGTGTTGCTTAGACCTATTGGAGAGAAGCAGTGAGCACTATAGTTTACACTTTGAACATATTTTAGCTAAAGAAAGGTACAAACAAAACTCCTTATGAGTTGTGGCATGGTAGAACACCATGTGTTAATTGTTTCAAAATTTTTGGAAGTAGATGTTACATTAAAAGAGATGAAAATTCTGGAAAGTTTGATCCAAGAAGTGATGAAGGGATATTCTTGGGATATTCTTCTAAGAGAAAATCCTACAAGTGCCTGAACAAGAGAATAAACAAGATAGTGGAAAGTGCTAGTGTCAGAATATATGAATTTTTTGAGAAAAATGACGAATCCAACAAGAAGGAACCTAAAGACTATGATGGGTTTGTTTATGTGCAATCAGTGGATCAATACACTGTAGAAGAGTTGATGGAGAGACAGGTCAATAAAAAGGAACAAATAAAAATATTTTAAGGAAATCCTAGAACTGGATCGGTATTGCCTAAGTATGTAAAGTTGAATCACTCACCTGATCAAATTATTGGTGAAAGAAATGCAGGTGTGTTAACGAGAAAAAAAGGCAAGAGAAGGTACATGTTTATTATCTAAATTTGAGCCCACAATAGTAAATGAAGCATTGAAAGATGAAGATTGGGTGAAAGACATGGAAGAATAATTGGAACAAATTGAGAGGAAAAATACCTAGACATTAGTGCCTAGACAGGTGGAAAAGAATATGATACGTACAAAGTGGATTTTCAGAAACAAGATGGATGAGACTAGTGAAATGGTGAGGAACAAGGCAAGATTGGTGTGCAAAGGATATGCACAAGTGGAAGGCCTGTACTATGGTGAAACATTTGCACCTATGGCTAGACTTGAAGGTGTGAGAATAGTGCTTACTTATGCTTCTTACAAAGGATTCAAGGTATATCAAATAGATGTTAAGTTAGCTTTTCTTAAAGTTATTTTGGAAGAAGAGGTTTACATTGAAAAACCTGAAGGATTTTCTAATTATGAAGGTAAGAATATGGTGTGTAGATTACACAAAGATTTGTACGGATTGAAAGAAGAACCTAGAGCATGGTATGAGAGGTTGCACTCATATATGATTCAAATTGGTTTTTTCATAAAAAGTGACAAGAACAATGTGTATTCGAAGACTGAGAAAGATGACAGATTGCTAATTGCAGAGATATTTATAGATGATATCATTTTTGGTGGCAATGAAGAGTTGAGAAGGTCATTTGCAGATGAGATGAGGAAAGAATTTGAGATGTCTATGATTGGTGTGATCAAATTATTGATTGGATTGAAATTTTAATAGATGAAATATGGTATCTACATAAATAAGTCAAAGTATGTAACAGAAATATATCACAATCTACAACTAAAGCCGAGTATGTTGTTGCTACAATAAATTGTACTTAGATAGTATGGGTTAAGCATATTCTAGAAGGAATAGAAGAGAAGGTAACTGAACCAATGGTTATATATTATGACAATACAAGTGCTATTAATATTTCAAAGAACCTGGTGATGCACTCTAAGACTAATTATATAGCTATCAAATATCATTTTCTTAGAGAACAGGTATATGAAAAGGAAGTAAGATTGGAGTATGTGCCAACTAAGGAGAAATTTGCATATATTTTTAGTAAACTATTTCATAAGGATAATTTTGAGTATCTAAGAGGTAGGTTAGGGGTCATCCCCTATTTTCTCTTAATTAAAATAAGATGCAGTTGCATTAGTCCCAGTGTATTCATTGAATATTTTTAAGAGTGGATTGATGTTGTGAGGCTACTCCTTAGGGTGAGCACTCTGTGAAGTGATGTACTTTGGTTATTTAGGTACATCAGAGTAGATATCAGGTGTATTTGGAACCTTTGGCATTATTTTCAAAGGGGGAGAAGATGTATATTCAAATTTTAATATGTATGTGTGTTTGACAAAGACTCAAGTTCAGTGTAAGGAAGAGTAATTATAGAACAGGTGAAAGAAAGAAGTGGAAACATTTTTATTAATGTTTCATGATTGAATATGATGTATTCTATTGATAGAGAGAGTGTTTCCCTCATTGGTGATGTATAGAGTATTTCCATCAATGCTAAAGGGGGAGATTGTTGGCATATCTAATGTATTGATGGTAAGTGTGTTTTGGTGATGACATAGAGGTTTGATTACAGGATGACCAGATATTATATTGTCATTGATGTCAACTATTGACTTTGTGTTCTTAGTATGTTGTCAAGCATATTTGTGATGAATGATGAGTTTCAGTGACTGTCAATGGTTTCTATTTTTAGGAGAGACTTAGGTATTTCTTTGGATGTCATATGCATGACCACTACTACTGAAGTAAGTTTATGTGAGAGTTGTAATTGAATGGAGTATAACAGTACAATTGCTAGAATAATTAATGATAGGTAATAGATGATTTGAATGTATTGTCAAATATTTGGTGTATCTTGTGGCACGGTCACATGATATGGTGGTCAACAGTATTCAAATGCTACAGTTGCAATTGCAACTACTTTGCGTGACCGATGAAAAAGTTAAGTGATCAATGAACTGAGACAATGTTACTCAATAGGTTAAGTGTTTGTGTTCTTGAGCTACCGATTAAAGATCTTGTGTCGGTGATCGGTATCAATGCAACAGTAATTAATGATGAATGATTCACGATCTGGTATCATGTATTATGATTGGAAGTGATGATATGACATCACATTGATCAATATTATAGTGTGGAGAAGATTCTAGAGGAAGTTTGAGTATGGTCAAAATGTGTTTGACTCTTCGGCTTAATTTCATATGTAAATCATTGTGTAGGTTGATGTGGTCTTGGAAATATGTTCTGTGTATTTAATTTTGTTGTTTGGTGCATTGGATTTGAGAAGGATTCCTTGTAATTTCATTTTAGAGTTTGATCAAGGTGGTGGAATTAATAGTTTATTATATAATGTTGAAGCTGAATGCAAAGTGTGTTGATCATGTGTTGTGCAAGTGCGGTGTAAGGTGCAAGTTGTGATCAAGCCAGGGAAGATTTAAGTATGCTTAGAAGAGATTGTGTTCTTCAGAGGATCTAATCAAGGAGAGGTAGTGCTATTTTTTAGATCATTATTGTTATTGTTGTTCCCTAACAGTTATAGCAGTTGAAATCCCCTAACAGGGTAGATCCTAACATATCTTTATTGTAAATCCTCTAACAAGGTGACACAATAGCTTGTATTTTTAAGTCCTCTAACAAGGATAATTTTAACAGGGTAAAGGTTCTAATGGGCCTAAGGTAAATCCCTTAACTGGGTAGCACCTAACATGGTTAAGCACCTCACAAGGCGTACTTCAGAACAATACACTATTTTAGTGGGTACTAATCCCCACCGTGTTTTTCCCTATTTGGGTTTCCACGAGATAAATCTATGTGTCAAATTTATGGATGAATTTGGACGTTTATGATTTTCATTTTTTGTTATTAAGGTTAATCTTGTGAATGGTGATTAAATTTTAAGTGATTAAAAAGTTGGTCTATTTGGTAGATTACCGATTCACCCCCCCAGTAATCTGATCTCAGGTCTAACAGATTACACAATTTACCTCCTAATTTGCAGACAATCCTAAACAAATTCCTTCTTTGTATAGGTTTAGCTTCCTTCTAAATCAACATGACTCTCCTAAGTATAAGAGAGTCTCATATCTAAGTTTATGCCATACCTTCCTCAAGTTCATCAGTAGTCTTCTCCTCATGTGCCACAAGATTATGTTTTGCCATGTTCTTGCTAGATCCTTCAGAACATTGAAAATCTCTATGTCCTATGCCGCCACATTTGAAAAAAGTACCTTTGAACTCCTTGCTACCATTCCCTCTTCTAGGTTCCCTTTGACCACGTTTAAATTCAATGGTTTTCTTCTCTTTTCTATTGTTTCTAGCTTGCTTCTCCCTTCCTCTAGGGTTACCCTATCTTCTCTTAAACTTATCTTCTTCCCTCAATGCATATTGATAAGCATCCTCAATTGTACTAATCCTCAACATACTTAACTCATCCTGAATGTTAAATCTTAGACCATTAATACACCTAGCCACCTTCTCCTTAGACACCTCTCAGTGTCAAGATCTGATAGTCATCTTATAGAACTCTTCGGTGTATTCCTTCACACTCATGTCTTTCTGCTTTAAGTTCTGCAATTTCCTGAACAATTCTAATTCATAATCTTCAAGAATTAATTTAGCCTTTAATCTATCAATCATTACCTTCCATCTAGTGATTTTTTTTTTACCATATTATTCTTTATCTTTCTATAATTCTTTCCACCATAAGGCAACATGACCCTTCAACTTAGTTTGTGCTAACCTAACCCTCAGTGGAGCTTTGATTTCTTCAAGCTCAAAGTAATCTTCCAATTCTCCTATCCAATCTATCAAATCCTCAATATGAAATGAACCAGCGAAATTAGAAACATCCATCCTATGAATTTTACTTACTTGTGCCATAGCCCTTAACAATCTTTCTTCATCTACAAGGATCTCAACATCTATAGGCTCAAGATATTCAATAGCTTCTTCGTATTTTTATTTAGTCTCAAGATTCCTTCACAATCTAGTCAACACATTTTTTTATCTCATTCCTCATCTCATTTTGGAATTCCTCCATCATTTTTTCCAACCTCCTAGGTTTCATTCTTCTAGGCGACATCTTTCCAATCCTTAGGTGCAACTGCCTTAGCTTTGACAATCAGATTACAAGGTGTCAATTGCCTCTGACTTGATGATCTATTCACCCTTATTATACCTTCTATTGGAATAATGGAATGGTGTGCACTGAGAGGGGAGGGGTGAATGAGTACCCTTAAAACTTTTATCAATTAACCTTAGTAATCTTTTCTTGCATTACCGACCATATTTAATTTCCACCTTATGCATGTAATATCAAAACATAAACTTAAGTGCATGTAAACAATCATAGAAACATTCATGAAACTTAGTTACACATGACACAAGAATTGGTAAAACATAAAACCCCCGTTAGAAGGTAAAAAATACAATGGGGATGAAACCCACAAAGCTTCACTATCTACATAATGGAAGGTGTCGATTAAGGCTACAAGTGTGATCACTTCTGATGATCTTACCCTATTAGGAGTAACATGTTAGACTTGTTAAGTCTACTCGGTTAAGAGATTTTAACAAAACTGTTAAGTATGCACTCGGTTAAGAGATTTACAATAAGACTGTTAAGTTCACCTTCTTAAAGGATTTCTTCTATTTGCTACAATTGTTAGAGAGTAGTCAAAAATAATTATGACCTGATGATTTGCAATCTTGAATTGCTGATTAAAGATCCTTTAAGTTCACAAAAACCAATATCACCTTACTGTGATGAATAATACCTTTGTTATGCTCGATAGCCTTGAATCTAGTTCTTCATAACTGAATTCTTCCTTTTGTGTCCTTCTGCATGAAACTCTCTGTCTGATCCATAGATGTCTTTCTACGGCTACAATCATAATGTTTTGATTGATTATACATCTATATATACAAAGGTTTTGACCTAATTAGGTTTCACACTTTACAAGAAAAACTCTATGATCAAAGGTTTACAACTTGACCTTGATCTCCTAGTTTGCATGTTTACAATCAGTTAGACATATTAAAACTATTACTTATGCTTTACTTGATCTTGAAGAAACAACTTTATAGCTAAGCATAAAGCTAATTTAAAACTAAAGTGCTTTAGCTGACGTGTATCTCAGATCCACTTTTATTGGGAATAAAACTGTCTCTCGGTAGACTAGTTCTCGGGTTGCTCTATAGACTGTGTTCTCGGTTTACTCTGTGAACTGTGTTCTCAGTTTACTCTGTGAATTATGCTGTCGGTGATAGTGCTATTGATGTTCATTGATTTCAGTGATCATTGTGCTTGATTTTTTTCAGTAACCTCTGTGCTTGACTATTTTGGTGACCTCTGCACTTGATTGTATGCTGACACTCGGTGATCATGTAACCAATGGTTCAAAAAATATTTCCTTATATAATAATGACAACTTATGATCCTTTAGGATTATCAATCTCCCCCTTTGGCATTAATATAAAAAACTGATATGTTCAGTATATACACCAAGTGTTTACCTTGTCAATGACTCCCCCCTATGTGCATACCTCGGTACAGTGTATGTACTTGTTTCCTCATTTGTGTATTTCTCTCTTTGGACTTTGACATGTTTTCCTTCTTTGTAAGGTATATACATTTTCCTCCTTGTTAATGTATACATATGCTTTCCCCCTTTTTTTGAAAATAATAACAAAGGTGTAGTACTTACAACTTGTCAAATATGTGGCCATGGGATTTTTGAATGTCTACCATTTGCTTCTCCCATTGCTCTTTGAGGTGTTCAAGGGTCATGTGCTCCAAAGTGATTTTGGCGTGCATGTCATATATACTCTCAGTGACTGACATCTCTAGGGTGGAAATTAATATCTTTACTAAAGTCATGTGTTTCAACAACGACGTGAGATTTGGTAGTAACATAGCTTAGATCTTGGTTACCTCATCTCGGATTTTTCTTTCAGCCTTTTGTATCTCTAGCCTCAACTATTTTGATTCTACAATTTTCTCATAATGCAATTGGAATGCATTTTCCTCAGTTGTGAGACTTTGTGCACTAGCTTCAAGATCTTCATCTATTTTAGCTATCTTTTTACTATGCTCGATAGTGAAATGCTCTAGTGTGCACAACTTCTGAACTAAGTTAACTATTTTTGATATTATTCGTTCCAATGTAGTTACTAGCTTAGAAAGTTTTACCTTGTTTTCTGCCACTTCTTGGTTGATCTTCTCTGTGAGCTTGTAGTGAAACTTCTCTTCTGCACATTCCTCAATTACCTTGTTGACTTCTACATTCTGTGATGTTATGACCCTGATAAGAACTGCCAGTTGATCAAGTATTGGTGCATTTTGATCAATTTGAGTGTCAGGTACTATTTGCATTAGGATTTCCTTTTTTGTATCTAGGACTTGGGAATTTTTGTGCCCCTTCTTGAGCTTGTTCTGCATTGCCTTCCTCTTGCATAGTTCTCCATACTTGGTCAATAACTTGGGATCCAATGTCCTTGGATCATAGTTGGGTATATATATTGATTTCATCAAGTGTGACTGGTGCTTTTCTCTTCTTCTTCTTCTTTGGTATGGTGCTGGGAGTAGGGGAATGTAGTACCATAGCAAGTTCCTTTTCTGTTTCTTTAGAATTTGGTGATTGCCTAGGAGGTGTGGTGCCTTTTGTATGCTGCTCGGTATTAACCTGTTGGTCGGTAGTAGTTGTCTCTACATCAACCTTGTCTTTATCTGCAACCTTTTTTACCTCTTTGATGTGCTTGGTAGTGGCATCACTCGGTGCTTTCTCTCCACTTGTATCTTTCTTCTCCTTTGTATCTTTTTGTTCCCCATGTTCATCACATTTTTCTTCAGGCATGTTTGCATCAGGTTCACATTTTTTCTCCTTTTCTTTAGTTATGATATTGATAGCTTATATCAATTAAGGCATGTGACCTGGTATATTTTCCTATGCAACATCCATTGTCTCCTTTTCTTTTGTATGCTCGGTGGCAATACTTGCATCTTCATCATTCTTGGGATCATCATCAGAATCAATATTAGTTATATCTTTTATAGTGATGTGTGGTGTATCCCCTAATGATTGTAATAACTGAGGTACATCATCCATGACCTTACTTGCCTCTGTTGTCAAATCAATTGGATTGGCATCCTCGGTGTCATTGATGAAGATATTCTAAGGGCTCGGTGTGGCCGCCTTCTCCTTAATGTGAGGAGTCTCGATTAGAGCTAGTACCTCCTTAGGTGGATTAAATATTTGTGTCCAAATCTTATTGATTTCTATATCAAGCTCCTCTAACCTATTTTGCAGGACTTTGTATGCTCTTTTCTTAGCTGAAAATTTATTTTCATGTTACTGCATTGTTTCATCAATTTCTTCAACTGTGGACTCTGGTGACATGAATTTAACTAGGGATCTTTCCCTTATCTATTTCTCTGTGTGAAGTGCATAAGTACATTGGCTAATATTCTATCATTTAGCTCTTGTGGAATATGACTAACGAATTGTAGAGGTACATACTTGAATTTTACCATCATTTTGATGATTGCTTCCTCTAATTTATTCTGGTCCTCCTTAGAAAATTTTTCCCACTTTCTAATCTTATGTTGTGATATACTGCCTGTGTTGATGAGTGAATCTGCAATCTCATCAATTGTCTTAGGTATCCTGGCCTTTTTTTCTTTGATCCTTTGTTCTCTTTCATCCCTGGCAGTATCATCCTTGTCTTCTTTTCCTCTAATATATATCCTTATTTGCCTCAGTTCTGATTGCCTGGCTTGAGGATTTATTTTTTGATAAGTCCTCATAACACCTTTCTTTACTGGTTGTGAGTCTACCTCTTTTGTACTCTTACTTCTGGTTCTTGATGTAACTATTACATTTGTAACCTTTGCTTTCTTGGCTGGTGGTGCATTTGATCCAATAGACTCGGAGTCAGTTAACTCTTTTCCTTCACCGACGGGTGACTTTTCCTTGGTGACATCTTGTTCCAATTCTTCATCATTTACCAAAAGTTTATTTTGAAGAGTATTTATTATTTTTTTCTTCTTTCGGTCTATCTTATTCACTACTAAGCCAGTATTGATTCTAGACTTGGCTTCCTCATATGTGCCAAATCTGCTCAATGAGTTGTCCACTAGTTCATTCAGTAAGGATTTAATAGCCTTTGTAGCCTGATCAATGTTGATATCATAGTCCAATGGTGGCAACCATGTTGTTCTCGGTATAGCTGGTTTGATTAGAGTGGTGTCAGTATCCACTATGAAACATATGCCATCTTTGTACTATTCAACCAGTTGTGCAGGGATTCTCATTCTCTTCTAAATTCTATCCTTGAAAGTGGTGAAGTATGCATCCATAATAGATGTGAAGTTATCCCCTAGTGACTTAATAAATTCACTAATTTGTGCAGTTATTGGTTGGGTTGTGTCCCAAGTGACATTACCGATAAAGGGGAATAAATTCTAAAAATAGAAGAATGTGCACATAAGGAGTGATCCAAACTTACATGAATTAAATCTGGCTGACCTAATTGTCCTCATATTGTCTTCCATCTGCTTCAATAGCAGCTCCTAAGTCTAGTTGAAGTCCCTTATTCACAATCTTATAAGCAGTGTCAACTACTCCACATGTTATGTTGTTCATTCTGCTAGCTTGGAATATCTTTTACCCAATCACACATGCATCAAAATTCATCTTGAGGTTGGTGATTGTATTGAGGTTCAACCCTCTTCTACCCCATTTTTCCTTAGTTAGTTTTTCAATTTTGGGGAATGAAGGATGCTTTAGGGCTTTAGCCTTGTCAGTTATTGGATAACCAGTTACATCGTGAATCACATCCTTTGTGATCGGGTTTGGTTCATCCAACCACATATTTATATCATATACCTGGCTAAGTATAATGCGTATCTATTCGGTCTTGAACTCTCTCGGGAATAGTAGGGCATTGGTTAACCCTTTCACCTCAATGTGCTTGTGTTCATCTTTCAGGTTTCCATATGTGCATAACTTCTGGTAAGTTTCTTCTATCTCAACATCTCCAATCTCTGCAACCTTGCAGTGCATGTATGCACTGATATCTTCAACTAGAAAAACCCTAGGAGGGATGCTTTAAAATGCTCCCTTATCACCATGTTGTGAAGCAACCTCAGGGAAAAACTTATAGTTAGGCTCCTCATAGGTTGTGTTCTTAATCAAGTTGATCTTCTTGTCCTTTGTGTTCTTGATCATTGAGATTCGTGAGGTAGATGCCATTATTCATGAAATTAGGGCTTCTTTGCAAATGAAGTGTTGCTCGGTAAGTCTTGGTACTTATTGGTTGATAGCGGTGAGTGCTCAAAATCTATTGGAGTAGCCTTTGAATCTGATGTGAATCATTCTGCAATCTTGTCACTCTTTGTTGCTTGTCTTTTCTCTGTTGTTTTCTCTTTTTTGCTTGTCTTTGCTCTGTTGTTTTCTCTTTTTTGCTTGGTGAATGAATGAGCTCTTTGTTTCCCTATTTATAGAAAATAACCTAAGTGGTGCATTAAATTCTTTAGCTACCACTCGGTCGATGAAACAAAGACGCTCAGGTATCATACCAAACACTTTATCCTCAGTGATTATATAGCACTCAGGATAAGTGACAACTTAGTTTTACTTTTCACATGTTCGTCGATGGTGCTAGGTATATAGAGAAGACATGATTGTCTTTCACATGTCTACCGACGATGCTCGGTTTATACTAACAACTTGGTTGTTTTTCATTTGTACATCGACGATGCTCGGTATGTATTGATTGACGATATTGGATTCACAAAATCATAACAAGTAATACCACAGTGCATCTCCATTCATGCTAATTTGGCATATTATCAATGAATATTGGAACTGATGTAAAATATAATTTTGTAGAGTGCAGTTCCATACTTGTATTTCTTAGGTGGGGTGGTGGAATCACAAGATCCATTGGATGGGGTATCACCTACTGTGGTCCTTGGTCCAGCATCATCATGGTTTGAACCTTTCTTCCACATTTTCTTTCTCATTCTCCTGATATCTTCAATAGTGTTTCCATTTGAAAAAGTACTTGACTTTGTCACTCAGGTTTTGTAGTCCTTGCTTAGATGACTGACTTTATGACAGTGTAAGCATGCCATTCCAGATTTAGTCCAGTTCCTCGATCTTTGTATCCATTTCCTCATGCAGTTTGCAACTATGTGTCCATATCTACCACATGTTGTGAAATTTACCCATGTGTTGTAATCCCAAACATATGATTTACCGAATCTTCTCGGTTTATAAGCATTTTCTTGCTCTTTCGGTTTCCATACTTGCTTTTTCCTTTTTTTTCTACATTCATGAGATGTGTGGCCATACATTTTGCAAGTAGGACAATATTTTTCCATGTAAGATTCCTTCTTTGGATTATTCACCTTAGATTTGCATTCATGTGCTTTGTGTCCATGCTTGTTATAGTTATAACAATTACCTATGAATGTAGAAGTAGATTTAGAAATACCTTTTTCTTTGCTCCTACAAACATTTGATGTGTGGCCTAGTTTTCCACAGTGATTGCATGACTGATTCTTTGCTCTTGGATTTGTGTAGACATCTCTTTGATCAGATCAGTTTGATGGTTCTCTATGCTCGGTATACCCTAAGCCGGTATTGTTATTGAGTCTTCTTTTTCCATTTAGAAAATAATCCATTCTTTTTTTACTTTCTTCAGCTTTCCTGATCATATCATTATGTCGTTGCTGAATCTTTGCTTCATGCTTCAGTTTCTCATTTTCTTCTCTTAGTTCACCAATATCTTCCAATTTCCCATTGAGTTCTATGTTCAATCGGGTGGCCTCGTGACTCATAAGAACTATCTGATTGGTGATTTCAATGTGATGTTCTGTTAGTCTTTGTATCTCAGATTCTTTCTCTTGCAACTTCTAGTGATCTTCCTTCTGTCATCAATAGCTAATGTTCTTTCTTGTTCATCTTGTCTAGCATTATTCATAACATCAAACATTCTTACCATCTATATCTCTTGATCGATTTGTAGTACCTTCACTTGTTCAATCAGATGTTGATTGATTTCATTTAAACTTGTAATGCTTCCTTCAGATGTATTGCCAAATGCAGATCCTGATGATTCAAAAAAATCAGGCATCTCTTCTTCATGATAGTTAGTTTCATTGTACTGAGATGCAATGATTTTTCTCTCAACCAATAACTCTTTCATCTTGTTTCTTGATTCTTTGTATTGCTCAAAGAAAATCTATATCTCCAACTTCTGATTCTCAATATTCTTATCAAGCTTATACCTTTCCATTGTATGATCTTTTCTCTCAAGTGATTAAACTTTTCCAAATAAGAGATCTAGGTCTAATACCAATTGTTGGAATAATGGAATGGTGGGTACTGAGAGGGGAGGGGTGAGTTAGTACCCCTAATTTTTTTTATCAATTATCCTTAGTAATCTTTTCTTGCATTACTGACCATATTGCTTTTCTACCTTATGCATGTAATATCAAAACATAAACTTAAGTGCATGTAAATAATCATAGAAACATTCATGAAACTTAGCTACACATGACACAAGAATTGGTAACGCAGAAAACCCTTGTTAGAAGGTAAAAATTGTGGTGGGGATGAAACCCACAAAGCTTCACTATCTGCAGAATGGAAGGTGTCGGTTAAGGCTACAAGTGTGATCACTTCTGATGATCTTACCCTGTTAGGAGTAACATGTTAGACTTGTTAAGTCTACTCGGTTAAGAGATTTTAACAACACTATTAAGTGTGCACTCGGTTAAGAGATTTACAATAAGACTATTAAGTCTACCTTCTTAAAGGATTTATTCTATTTGGTACAATTGTTAGAGAGTAGTCAAAAATACTTATGACCTGATAAATTGCATTCTTGAATTATTGATTACAGATCCTTTAAGTTCACACAAACAATATCACCTTACTATTATGAATAATACCTCTGTTATGCTCGGTAGCCTTGAATCTAGTTCTTCATAACCAAATTCTTCCTTTTGTGTCCTTCTGCATGAAACTCTCTATCTGATCCATAGATGTCTTTCTGCGGCTACAATCATCATGTTCTAATTTATTATATATCTATATATACAAAGGTTTTGACCTAATTTAGTTTCACGCTTTACAAGAAAAACTCTATGATCAAAGGTTTACAACTTGACCTTGATCTTCTAGTTTGCATGTTTACAATCAGTTAGACTGATTAAAACTATTAATTATTCTTTACTTGATCCTGAAGAAATGTTTTTATAGCTAAGCATAAAGCTAATTTAAAACTAAAGTGCTTTAGCTGACATGTATCTCAAATCCACTTTTCTCGGGAATAAAATTGCCTCTCGATAGATTGGTGCTTTGGGTACTCTATAGACTATGTTCTCGATTTACTCTGTGAACTGTGTTCTCGGTTTACTATGTGAATTGTGTTGTTGGTGATAGTGCTATCGGTGTTCACTGATTTTGGTGATCATTGTGCTTGATTATTTCGATGACCTCTGCGCTTGACTGTTTCGGTGACCTCTGCACTTGACTGTATGCTGTCACTCGGTGATCATGTAACCGATGGTCCAAAAACTATTTCCTTGTATACTAATGAAAACATATGATCCTTTAGGTTTATCACCTTCAATAGTCTAAACAAGGTTCTACACCAAAAACAATCCCTCAACAATCCCCTTGCGCAAGTACTCTGTAATTGTGAGTGAGATATTCACTCTGCCACCTCACAATTAACAAGTTTAGGTATTCACAACTCTAGGAATTTGAATATGCAGGAATGAATCTTTCTCTAATACCATTTGATGTAGTCATAGTCAGAGTTTCCCCAATGGAGATGGTCCAACCATGTAGTAAGAGTCAACACAACAGAAACAACCAATTCCAGATAATTAAGAACTCAATAATGAACAATCAACATGCCTTGCAGGCCTTCTTATTATCCAAAATCAAAGATTTACATCATACACGCCCAACAACATGCCAAATTATATTCCAAGGCATACATGTCTACTTACAATCATAAATTCAATTCCACATTGGATGCTAAGATACTACTGAGAGCTTCTACCTGTCTACCGGACTAAGGAACCAAGACTGCAAATATATACAAGATCACAAGCCACAAGTCAGCCCAAGAGATCACATTCTCCAATAATGAAGAAAAAATGTTACAAAATATAGTTCAAGACCTAAATCCATAATAAATCCTCTAGATATGAATTAAATTCCATGTGAACGCACACGGAGGTTGTCCATGAATGTAGGAACATCCACCAAGCTTCGTCGATCGTGAAATAGCTTCACAAGATCAAAAAACCGAATATGACCGTTAGAATAGGGAGAAAAAATAGGACCAGACCCAAAATTAAGAAACCTTCATCAGGAAATAATGTATCAGGATGTGAAGCCAAACATAGATTCATCATGTTGTCTAGAACACTCCATTTTGGTTACAATAGATACGGAACTAACTGGAAGGATTATCGATCAAAACACTAAAACAAACTAGCAGGAACAAAATTGAAAACAAGCTGAAAGAAAATATTTTTGGGTGATGCAAGATGGAAAATGACCCAAGGATGCTCCTGCATCACATGGAGCCTATCAAATAGAGTCTAATGAGGTTCTTATCTTTTTGATTCATCGAATCTCATTTTTATTGAGCCATGCTAGTAGGTTTGGTGCCAAATATTGTATACATAGGTCTTGGTCTTTGATCATATATTATTTCTTAAGTTTCCATAATTCATAGTTGTCATCATTAAAATTCTACATATATCCTCTTCCTAATGTGTCAACCATATCCTTCTTGCAACAAGATCATAAAAATAATTTGCAACAAGCTCCAACTCAAAGAAAAATTAGTTCAAAAAACTATCTACCCAACAATGTGACCAAAAATGGTTAGGCTATAATACCTGTGCGTGTGTATTTGGGTACCTACTGAAAACAACACAAACACTCAATAGGTCATTGCATTAGTTCAAATGGTTAGATAAAATGTTCAAAACCACTAATATCAGACTATTGCCTTCTAACTAGAAAGAGTGTGATTAGTTGCATATTAGCCCTCAGAATATGCTACAAATCAGTGACCAATACTATTCTAGCATGAAGGATTTAATTCAAAATTAAGCTAAAAAGATGAAAA
>MU224326.1:3001152-3012485 GCA_018584345.1 Thuja plicata | reverse complement strand
TATATATATATATTAAATTCAGAAAAAGGTTAAATCTTATTATATTTACTTTTCTCAAAATCTCACATAGATGATACTTAAGTGATGTTATTTCTGGATTCGATTGTTATTTATGGATACTTACATGGATTGTGGAAATCTCCTAACATAGATGAATACTTTCTATTTGATTTTCTATTTGGAATTATTTTTTAAACGAAGTTTGAGAAATAGGTGTGTGAACATAATGATCACGTAAGGTTTTATGTGATTTTATTTACAAATCTTTGGCTTTAAAGCATTATAAAATCATTGTTTGCCTTGTCAATTCACTAGCTAAACATGTAAATTAATCAAAAGTATCATGCATAGGTAGAAAATATCAGGAAGTTGTATGATATATTATTTACATTAGCACATAACACTAGTTCTTATATGGATTGATGACCTTAGAATTTTCTCAGATGTACTACTCTCATTAAGAGTAAGAACACTTCTTATAGGAAAGGGTGTAGGAGACCACTAGTTTGTGGTTAAAGGAAAAGTATTCAGGTGATGCTCTCCCTCTTGCAGTTAGATGTTGAAGATTGGAGTATCAAAGACAAAATTCTTGATTTTTCTTGCTATTGAATTGTTAATGTATATCATTTCAACTTGGAGCAACCTACGTAATTAATTTTATATATTTTGAAGATATATTACTAAAATGTAAACATGAGTATTATATTGAATTTGTTCTAACATAAAAAAAATGATGTGAATTTATTTTAGGGAACTATTTTTCAATGTATATTATGGTATTCATAAATAAAAATGTTCTTTATGAAAAGAAAAAACATTGTGTATTAAATATATATAAATACCATTTGATTTTTCAATAAAAGAAGATATAGATGGTATTTTAAATCAGTAGAACAATTTGGGTTCTTATAGAGCATCAAAGAGTATTTAGTTAAGTGCAATAATAATATTGTAGAGGATGCTACTTGGTAGAGTGAGTAGATCTTGAAACATCAAGACTTGCTTGAGGACAAGTAAGTTTAGAGAGGGAGGACTATAATGTTCCCTTCTTAAACATGACCAACTTGTGGACAAACAAACTATTTTTTGAGTTTTTCCATAGGTGAATTGGTGAACAAGGGAGAAATCCAAAGTTTTTAGAGAACATATATGATGATTCTTGCATAGTTGTTGTTCATGGTAATAAGTTCTATAGTTCTTGGTGAACCTCTTGATGCTTTCAAAATTAATTTCTAACCTTTTGGAAGCTCTCCAAGCTTCTTGGAGAAGTATGCTATCTATAGAAAGTCACCCTATTGCTTTAATGCATCAACCTAAGACTACAAGGACACATCAATATGATTAGAATTATATATTTGTGTTATTTTGATACTTTTCATAACTTAAATAAATTATTGAGTTGTTAAATAATTTTTTTTTAAAGTTTTCTAATTGTGAAAATATTAAAAAAGATAACTTAGTGTAATTATTTATGAAAAAGGTATAATAAGTTGTGCTAAGTGAGATGCCTAAGAAAAATACTTTATGAAAGAAAATAGAAGAATTATTATTTATTATTGATATTTTCCCTCCAAATTGTTATAAAAGGGGATTAAGAGCTTAGTTGAGAGGCTTTCCATGTTATGTTATTTGCTTCTACATATGGAAAGAATCTATGTTCATCTTTAAAAAAATTGAGAATAAAAGCCCTCTCAAAATTAATGGTTTTGAGTGTGATAACCTCCTTGTTAGTTTAGACGATTTCAAAAAAGGTCATAGCTACACTTGTAAGTGAAGCATTTTCCAAGTTCATTTAAAGATAAGATTTTTTTGTGTTTTGAGTTGAAAAAAATGATATTAAATCATAAGTGTTTTAGGATGAAACATTATGTCCATTATAATTTTCAAAGGCAAGTTTATAGGATGCAAAATACCAATTCAGAGTTAATATTTTTTAGTTTCTATTTTTAATAAAAAAATTACTTTCAAACTTGACAATATGTTTTCCCTTCTTAATTTAATAAATACATGTTTGATTATATTGTAAATACTAATAATATATATCAAATATTTTATTTTAAATCAAATATATTTTAATTATATAAAATAATCAAATTGAATTATTATCACCTCATTTAATATATCAAAATATATTATTATCTATTATACAAATTTTATATTAAATAATTATCTTAGTAAATTTACTAAAATTATTTTATAGTTTCTAAACTCTATTATTATTAAACTATTATCTTTTAATAAAATCTATTATACTTTATTAAATTATATTTAATATTATAAATTATTATCTTGTAATAAAATCTATTATACTTTATTATATTATATTTAATATTATCATTATAGTTAATTATTAGATTTTATTAAATTATATTTAATATTATGACTATAATTATTTATTAGGAAAATACTTGGCCACTACGTGGCACTTGTTCTATTGGTAGAGTATTTTTAGATAAAGATGATAGCAACAATTGCTAACTAATAGTCATTATGATCTTAAGTTTAGTTAAAAGTTAATATTTGGTATTTGTATTTCTTCCTAACTTTTTAAAATTGATTATTAGGATTGAAACAAAACATTTGTTGGGTTTGATATAAAAAGCCCGCTCCTTTAAAAATCAATATCTTTTAGCATATTTTACATATATATTTTTTAAAATATAGATATATGTTAGTAAGATTTCTACCAAAAATTTTGTATTAACATGTCATATTACACTTTATGATCAATAATTAATGTCAAGAGGCATTCTACAATGATAACAAGGGGTGGAGTGTTCAATGCCAAGAGACATTCTACAATGATAACAAGGGATGGAGTATAATGGCATGAGTATTAAAAGAAACTCTTACCTTTTATCTTAAATTTAACAACCATTTACATGTCAAAATATTAATATTAACATAAACATAATATTTTCAAAATAAACACCACATAAAAGATAAGATATGCCCTTATCAAAATTATAAGTTTAGAGAGAAGTATAAATATAAAATAAAATAAAAAATATTTCAAAATAATCTACCACTTTATAATTACAATGTATGGCAAATATTTTTAAAATATTAATAAATGTTAAAAATAATTAATTTAGTTAAAAACATACATTTTTTTATTTATAAATTTTTTATTTTTAATGAAATTTATAAACAGTGATTAAAAATTTAAAATCTAAATATAAAAAATTAGGTGGAGTTAAAAATTAAATAAAAATGTATTTGGCAGATATAATATATTTTAAAGTAAAATAAAATAATACTAAGACAAATAAAATAGTCCTAATTGATATTTCTTAACATTTCTTTAGATAGATGTATTTAACATATCTATACTAATTTTATCATCTTCTTAATAATAGATTTTATGATCTAAAATATTATTAAAAAAAAATGATATATTATTTTCTACTTAAAATTTTACAATTCACTTGATGACTCACAATATGTAAACTAGTTCTTTAAAGACAATTTGATTCCCACAATTCTATATTAATACAATAATAATATTAAAAATTAAAATAAAAACAATTAACAAAATCACACTTTATAATAATATCAATTATATTATTTTTTATCTTTTACAATTATTTTTATAAAGATCATAAAGCTATTCTCAATCTTTGAAATATTTTAGTGAACTTACCTCAAATTTAGATACCCTTCAAATTAAGAACAATTATTAATAATATCAAGAATATCAAGAATCCCTTTTACAATTATTTTCATAAAGATCATGAGGCCAATCTTATGTTTAGAATATTTTAGCTACAATTTTTTTAATTTAAAAAGGTATCCGTACAATCTTGTCGGTTCAATCGCATAAATCTATGAATCCGTTCTAAAATTCATATGAATGCAGCCCTTCCTTTTAAATAAATATAAAAAAACTCCATATAATACAATAATCATGACAATTTCTGAAAGCAGTATTGATTTTATATATATGAACAGTTCAGAATCGATTGGTGAAAATATTTCGGCACTGCAATCACTGTTTTGTGACTCAGAAATGCAGAGGCATTTCAAGGATGGTGGAGAGGATGAAAGAAGAGTTTTTAAGGGAAGCCATAACTTTGACAGATATGGGCCTGCACTAAAATACAAGTGCATGAATATAATCCAAAGTTTAATCATTGATCCTCATTCTTGGCCTTTCAGAGAAGCTATGGATCTTAATGAATGGGATGCTCCAAGATATAAAAATGTCATCAAACAGCCAATGGATCTCTGTACTATAAGATCAAGGCTACAAAACAATCTTTACTCGCATCCCATGGAATTTGTTCATGATATAGATCTAACTTTTGACAATGCAATGAGATACAATCCTGCAACTAGTGTTTATCATGAGATGGCAAAAAACCTGGTTCAGAATTTCTATTCTCAGTGGAAACCCATTGGAATGGAAATTGCTAAAACAATAAATCAGAACACACTTTCTGGGCATAAGGGTTTCAGCAATGTGATGAAGCCAAAAGCCCTGAAATTTGTATGTGAAAAACCCAATTCAGACATGAATGAGGAAGCAGAGTATAAGCTTAAAAAACCCAATTCAGACATTAATGAGAAATTAGAGTATAAGCTCAGAAAGCCCAATTCAGACATGAATGAGGAAGCAGAGTATAAGCTTAAAAATCCCAATTCAGACATTAATGAGAAGACAGAGTATAAGCTCAAAAAACCCAATTCAGACATTAATGAGAAGACAGAGTATAAGCTCAAAAAGCCCAATTCAGACGTGAATGAGAAAACAGAGGATGAGCAGAAATTGCATAGTTCAGAGCAGCCAGAAGAGCAAGATCTGGTAAACAAGATTGGGGACTTAGTGCATTTGTATCATCCCAACTTGTGGCCATGTTATGATAGTGTCATGGATCTTGGCTCTGTGAAATCAAAGCTACAAGATCACAGACATTCATTTCACAGGGAGTTTGCAGATGATATGGAATTGGGAAGTGAGAATGCATTAGAAAATGACAATTCTGATGAGTATCATACCATGGATGTGGATGTGGATGAGGATGAGAATGAGCCTTATAATCAGTATCATACCATGGATGAGAATGAGAATGACCCTACTGATGATTATCATACCATAGATGAGGATGAGGATGAGCCTTCTAATGAGTCACATACAAAGGATGAGAATGAGCTTGAAAATTTTCAAACCCAGTGGAAGGGCTTTCTTACAGGATTAGAAAAGGGTATGGAGGAAGAATCTAAGCAAAATAATAGGCATATTGTTAGAATGAGAATTCCCTGTGACCGTGACCACAGTTCTAATGGAAAGTTGTCTGGCAAAAGGAAAATTCCAGAGCAAGTGAGACATTCAAAGTGGGAGAATTGTGAGCATTCTTCTTCATCCCCAGCAGAGGTATTTCCTGGTGTAAATGTGGCTGGTCCCTTCACTAACCATTGGGATAGTTCAGATACAGACTTTCAAGGTATTCAGTTTTTGTTATGTACTTCTTGGATCATTTTTAATGCAATTCTTCTGTGGCTTGAGTTACCTATTTTGAAGATATTCTGATAATGCAAATTGTGTAGTGAGCTAAGTGAGTTTAATCTTAGAAAGTTTTATGATTAAGTGCATTTGAGTTGGAGTAGTTTGGGATGGATGGCGTCTTAGGAAGGCCCCAATGTGTCACCTTTTTGACTTCACGTAAAAAAATATCTCCTACTTATCAATTCTAATCCTTGATTACGATAAAAAAATAAAAACTTTCTGTCCAATAGATTTTTTCTCACGATTTTGTCCTCAACTTTTGAAGTTGCTTATTGATCCTAGATAATCACAAATTAACTTGGATTTGGATTCTGTTCTGTAGGAGGTTGCATTGAAATTTATAAAAAATTACTCAGGGATTTATCAACTGAAAATTTGTTTTGTCTTTGAAGTTTGAATTGTTCTTTAAAGTTTGTTTAAGCCATTATGATTATAACTAGCCAATTTATTAAATATATAATTCTAATGCTACACTGGTCTGAATTCAGGAAGCAAAGATCATTATATATATAATTGTTTTTCTATTAGCTTTATTAAATATATAATTCTAATGTTTCACTGGTCTGAATTCAGGAAACAGAGATCATTATGAAAGTGAAGAGGATGAGGATGAGGAAGAGGACGAGTCAAATGAATTATCATTATTATCATTTTTTGATAAAGATGGAAATTACATTATAGAAAGTAATGATGACTCCAATGAAAATTATAATTACGATGAATTATCAGAAGGAAAGGGAAAGAAAAGGAAAGGAAAGATGCTTTTATAACTTATGATGCTTGTAGACCTAGCTTCCATGTTGGAGAAATCTAAGTGGATGACTAAAAAATACTGTACAAATAAATGTTGTCTCATTGTAATTATCAAAATTCTATAAGAGATTATTAAAATGTATATTTTGCAAACTTATGTTGAATATATAATTAAATATAATATACTTTTTAATTTTGAATTGATATTTTAATTTTACTAAGGTGTTTAAAAATATGATGAGGTCAATGAATCTTAGCATTCTTTTATTAAATTAGTTTCAGTTTGTAATGGTTGAAATGGTATATTCATCCCCTTTTCCCTTACATTTTGGATCTCGTTTCACAAGGTTGTCTTTATGGATTGGGTAATGTATAAGTTGAAAAATGTTAGCAATTGGCAAATAGATGATTTTCTAGTGGGTTTTTAATTTGTGAAATGTAGTGTGCGATAATGGGAACATGGATGGTAACTCATGCTCTTCCCGACCCCAAATTTTCTTCCCTCCATTCTTTCCTACAGGTACTCACACTGAATGAAGGTAAAATTCTTTGAATTAATAATAAAAATAATTTTCAGCTCCCACCTTTTACTTTAAAAAAAAATTCATATTCACACAAATAAATTTAATCAAATAAAAACCAAACTACTGCAATCCAAACCTCCCAAATTACTAACTTTTAACAAATTATACACAAATCATAACACATGTAAGAATGAATTTTATATGAAGTTTTCACTCATGCAAACCACTTTAATAAAATCCTAACAATCTATAAAAGTTTTCTAATGCACAAATAGATTTGGGAAACTTATTACATTCATATATAGTTTTGCTCTGCCTTTTAATTCACAGAATCTTAAACAGTCGAAGTAAGTTATAATGGCGCATGTTGTGTTGAAGAAAGATGAAATAATTACAACTTATTCAAATGTGGGTATTAAAAGTTAAGATTATCATTTTAAGAATATTTGCTCATTGTTTTCTCCTTGAAATGACTTTTTACCTTATCTTTTTATTATAAAAATTGGTGCTGTCATTATATGAGTAGTTTGGATTATGATTTCTTTGGGTAGTTGAAGAGATTTTCTAGTTAATTTCTTTTCTATAGTTAAAGGGTTATTTTCTTATAATGATTTTTTTCAAATAGTTAAAAAATATTATTATTATTAGTTTGTGAACTATAGGCAACACACTTTTTTTAAATTGTTATAATAACTTAAATCAGTTATTTTTCTATGTTGCAATTTTTTTTATATTAACTAAAGTATACATGTAATTTTTTTAACTAATTTTTTTTAGAAAATTTTTTATTTGTCATTTGATTGGGTAAAATAAATTTAGTCTCAACATAATTAAACATAACCAAATTTATTTAAAAATTAAAAAAATTGTAAGTTTGAATAATGAAATATATTTTTAAGCTTGTTATTAGCTTATTCATCAATCATCTTATAATATAATACTTTACATTTTTGTTACAAATTTTAGCTTATTTATATATTACAAACAAGAATAATAAATTATTAGCTTTACATTCTATAGCGTATGCAAAATAAAAGTAAATTGAAAATTTTCCTATGCTAAATTTTCAATTTTTGGTGATCCGGTTAGTTTTAGTGTTGGGGGCTCCTCATTGATTTCGTTATGTTTAGTTGGTGTTTCCACTATGTTGTTTCTTATTAGTTCGTGCCATAGGAACTAATAATGACATTTGCTGCGATCATCCAAAGTATATTTATTAGAAGTTTTCTTAAATTTTCATCCATGTTATACATGTTCAAATTATGCTTTAATATGTCTCTAAGTAAAAAACAATTCTTTTTTTTCCCTTCAAAAGAATAGATATTATCATCCAAATAATTGTATGATGGCTAAATTGCATATATACTTAACATTTTGACTACAACCTTCAATTCAAATTCACCATGACAGGAACTAGACGTTATGCGTCCTTGTTTTGTAAGGAATGGGGACCCTTTCCCTACTTATCTAATAAAAATAAAAAATGGATCAATCTTTGTTTCTAGCTAAAAAAATTTATTAATCATATTTCACAAATAAAACACATCTTTAACTCTTAATAATGACAAATGTTTTTATACTATTTACTTCTAATAAAAATTATGAAAATCATAAGTCAACGCATATCATCATATTTTTTCCACTACAAAGAGGTTTCTAATCATATTTCTTAAGTCATTTCTTTGATAATTATTTTTTAAGCATAATTAATTTTTAATAATTTTTTAATTTCATTTGTGAAAAAAATAATACATTTATAATAGGTTCTTGTCATGACATTTAATGAATGGTGACTAACTAAGTTCAAATTTATATTGGGTTTATATCTAGAATACTAAGAACACCATTGATGTGAGATAGGCTTGTCTATTTTCATTTTGTTGGTGTAATATTCTAGTGGGCCTATTTTATTAAGTTTAATTTGGTAAACACATAATTTCTAGATAGCTAATAACAATATTCTCATCTTTGATTGAACATCTAATCAATGTTACCTCTACCTCATTAGACCTTAACCAAAGGCAATCAAGTACTACATCTATCTTACCAAATACCAACACTATTTTCAAATCTTATAATTTTATCTAGGTATTTTATTAAGTACATTTTATTTTAAGAACTTCCAAAGCTTTGCCCTTTTGCAAGAGAATCATTTTTTAGTGTTTTCTTTAAGTGAGATTTTTCATGCGCTTTTTATTGGTGATCATAGTATTCTAATTCTAAATCAAAATAATAATTTTTACTTATTGATCTTACTTGTCAACTGAAAATATAAGAAACACACTAAAGTGCCAACAGAATCATGGGGGTTGTATATTGAAATAACTATAACAAAATTCCACATTTTGGAGGAGGGGTCAGTTCATCTTGTTTTAAGGTATTTACTTTAATTCTTCATTTGTCACTTGGAATAACAATATCTATAATACTTGCAAGAAGGATAAGATCATTTTATATAGAAAGATGTATTAACTTATCTCATTGAACTCATTCTTGAGCCAAGTGATTGTTAACTAGGTTGAATTGTTAAACAATAATGACAAGGTATATGAACTAATCTATCTTACCAATTTTTCTAATATTCTACTTCATCTAATATATGCAAATTATCCTTATACTATCTACACCATAATCAGGTAACTAATTGGAGATCCACCTCAAACTTCATATATTTGCACGATGTTTCCTTTTTTGGCCATACATCTATATTTATGTTATGAATCTTCATCTGAGGGTGAACCCACCATAGTGGGTTGCACTTTTTTGCTTGAACAGACACTGAAATGTACATTCTGAAAAAAAACTTCACTTTCGGACGCATATTGCCGCTAAACTATTACAAATTGGAAGATGAAGTAAATTAGAGTCTTGTAGGATTTTATGCCTAGATTCTAAATATATTTTTGATTTTTTTTGAATTGATTTGAATCAATTTTCTATCTCCCATGAAAATTAGGATGTTGTTGAAAACAACATTTTCAAAGAGTGACACTCACTATATAGAGCATAACTTTTTTTTTAAAATACCTATCAACTTGGTTCTTTTGAATTTAATTTTTTAACATCCATATCTAATGTCTAAACGTGGTTTCATTTATTTATCCTTGGTATTTCATATTGTAAATTAACATTTGAAGTTGACTTAATTGTAATTTTGACATATGTTCACTTCATAGCTTGTAACTTGTGTATTTTTCCAATTTAAAAAAAAATGATAAAAAGAAGACTTCAATACCTAGTGCATAGATATTTTTTAGAATTTTTTCTCTCCTTCACTATTTTTCCATGAACGTTGAACATAGAGGTTGATGTTGGGTAAGAAATCTACATTTGATTGACGTCAAAAAACATATGCACAATAAACTCAAAATTTATTAAAATCATAACCATTGGAAAGTTCGTTCCGAGTACTTGTGTCTTGCATATGGGTTTGTCAATATTTTCCTATTTGAGCCCTTAGATTAAACTCTGAATGCTTGAAAACATCAGATTTTGCTTGGCCTTTGGACAACCATGCTAACCAGGAGGTTTTGATAGAAAGTACTTTCTATCGAAACCCCTTGACATTTTTGTGGGTTTAAAATTCTTAACCAAGGCACTTTCGATCGAAAACACTTAACAACTTTTGGTAGAAACCCTGGTCAGCTAATGTAATATTTTTTTAGGTAATTGACGGTTTCATATAAATAAAGATATTTTTTTCAATTTTTTAAACACGGAATTTGAAGAATAAATTCTCATTTTGGAGAAGAAAGACATTTGGAAGTTCATTTATTTTTTAAATTTTGTGGAATTTCTCTCTCTCTCTCTCTCTCTCTCTCTCTCTCTCTCTCTCTCTCTCTCTCTCTCTCACACACACACACACACACACACACCCACACACACACACACACACATCTCAACATTGTGATGAAGTCAAAAGCACTGAAATTTGTATGTGAAAAACCCCATGCAAACATGAATGAGCAAGCAGAGTATAAGCTTAAAAAACCCAATTTAGACATTAATGAGAAGACAGAGTATAAGCTCAAAAAACCCAATTCAGACATGAATGAGGAAACAAAGCATAAGCACAAAAAGCCCATTTCAGACATGAATGAGAAAATAGAGAATGGGCAGAAATTGCATAGTTCAGAGCAGTCAGAAGAGAAAGATCCGGTAAACAAGAATGAGGAATTAGTGCATTTTTATCGTCCCAACATGTGGCCATGTTATGATAGTGTCATGGATCAGGGATCTGTGAAATCAAAGCTACAAGATAACATACATTCATTGCACAGAGAGTTTGCAGATGATATGGAATTGGGAATTGAGAATGCATTAGAAAATGATAATTCTGATGAGTATCATACCATGGATGAGGATGAGAATGAGCCTTCTAATGAGTATCATACCATGGATGAGAATGAGAATGACCCTACTGATTGTTGAGAAACATGTGTCTCAACCTTGCAGTTTGTTTCAAATAAGTCCAATATTTTTGTTGGTAGTTTTCCACATGTTTATGCATTGGAAAATGGTTAGTGAGTTGTCAAAAATGAGTCTTGTCC
>MU224326.1:2949005-2988773 GCA_018584345.1 Thuja plicata | reverse complement strand
GCGCACCCAGGGGGCCAGAATCGGAGCCCGTGGTCATATAGAGGACCAGCGCTCCAAAAGTAAAGCCCGCGGGGGCTTAAAGAATCCCGCCGCTCGGGCGGCGGCGGTGGTGGCCGGGTTCTCGCCGTAGGAGCGGCGCCTTTCCAAACAGGGGCCCGGCGGATATGTGAGTGGCGCGGCGAGTGCAGAGCCGTGGCGGCGCACAGAGCATAGGGTTGAGCGCTGCAGAGCGGCGGAGGCGCCGGAGGGGCCGCGGGGGGCCAGAGGGAGGTGGCACTGCGCAGCCGGAGGAGCAGAGGCGGCTGAGGGCCGCGGTGAAGAGGAGAGCGCGCCGCCGGGGGCCGGGCCATGGTGGCGCGGTGGCGGCCCGGCGGTGGCGCCAATCAAATACACAGTTCGCGCTATTGAAAATTAAAAAAACATTAAAAACAATGCGTTTTTTAATGTTTTTTTTAATTTTTTTCTCGAAATATGTGTCGTACGGCCATTGAAGACCCGAAAAACTTCTCCAGAGCCCCGGTGTCCAAATCGGACAAACCTTATATGGTTTCTGGGTTTTTTGGGCCTTCCGGACACAATGGTGGTGTCCGTTTGGGCCCAAAGTGCCTCCAAAAATAGATACCCCCCAGAATCACTAAGAGAAGCCGAAAAAGCTTCTGAAACCCTCAAACCCTCGAAGCTTCAATAAACTACGAACAGCCAGCTGCAGAGTGGCTCTGATACCATGTTGAGATTGCTAAAACGCAATGCAACCAAGATCACCTGCATGCAAGACCATTACACAGAAGAAGAAGAAGACAGAAGAGAGATAGAAGGATTCAGAAAGCTATGGCGGCCAAAATGAAAGAGAACCCAAATCCATTGTGACAGAAATAATTTCTATTAACACAATAAAGATTACAAACTGATCTCCTTGAGAAATTACAAAGAAGACAATCCTTATAAAGGATGCCGAAACCCTAAAAAGGGAAACTAACAGAAATAGAAACTACCTAAGGTTAGTTTAAGCAAACTAGAGTGAATAGGGAAGTTACTAATTAGATCATAATGATTTAAATTAGTAACCTCGATATGCTATTACTCTAACACTCTTCTCTTTGACTACACCTACCCCTGCTAATGCCTCTGTAGCAGACTTATCTTTTACAGTTTGCTTGCCTTTTTTAATCTGTTCGAACAGCTCTGCTAGAGTAATATGGAATGCATCTGAGCTTCCTGGGTCTCTGGCTACCTCCCCTGTCTTTGTGATTTGAAGTTGGATATTTCTTTTCTTTAACATTTCCATGAAGAATTTTTCTTTCATTTTTAAGACCACCGTGACCTGCGAAGAGATATCAGAAAATATGAGTCTCCTGAGAGGCTCTGTAAGGTATCTGCCTTTACCACAAAAAATATCATTGTTCCTATGCTTCCAGAGATTCCAAATCAATAGAGTAGTTAGAACAGACCAGAAAATATTACTACTTTTATTGTTATCTAAAATATGACCAAATATAACATTCAAGAAATTAAAATTATCATGTACGACCAGCTCAAATATGCCCCACACTTGTCTGGAAAAGATGCAATTAAAAAAAATGGTGCACAAATTCAGAATTTATGCAAATAGAGCATATGTTTGGCAACCCCCCAGGTTTTTTGAAGGGGAGTTTATGTAGGAGTACCCTCCATAGGAAGCAATTGATCTTGGGTTTAACTAGGATATACAAAAGTTTAATCAGATATTTTGTCCAGGCAGGGTTATCCAAGGTGCAGTTCCATTTGTTGTTCAAATGATCAAAAATCCCAGAGCTATGGGTCAACCAATTATAGAGGGTTTTCGACTTGATTTTCTAGAGATGGGATCCATCAGACTAGAATAGGGATTCCAAGGTGTCAGAGGAAGGGTCACAACTAATGGGAAGGAGAAGGCAGGCTATATATGGATTTGTTGATCATTGAGTAGGTTCTTTTCTGTGCAGCAGGGATACCAAACTTCTCTTAGAGTTACTCCCAACATACCAGATTTTCCTGGGAGACAATGTCTTTAAATGTACAGATCCCCTTCTCTGCCCCTTTTTTTGTTGACCAACCTTGCACTTTGGCAAGAGGTTTTCCCTTATATGAGAGGTTCCACCATATGGATCTATTTCCCCAGATCTTATTGTCCATAACCATTCTATTTCCCCCATTGATATATTTTCTTATTAACTTCCAATACTTCCATATAGATTGGAAAGCTACAAATCCTCCCACTTTAAAGTCTATATCCAGGGATAAGATATCATTGAGATGGAATCCTTTCCACCCCTTAGTCTGCACTATATGAGCTCTTTTAATGTTATTCCTTATTAATACCTTCCAAGGTTCCTCACCTTGTGAGACTTTATAGATCCATTTAGTTGTTAAGGCAATCCCCTGTATCCTTATATCTTTTAGGCTTGATCCACCAATATCTTTGTTCTTAGTACACCAATCCCAGCTAGTTCTGCATGTCCCTTTCTTAAACCTTTTCCATCTAACCACAAGAAGTCCCTAATAATTTTATGAATGGAATTGACCTGTTGTATATTGAAGGTCTAAGTTGAAGAATAGTATATGGTATAAGAAGAAAGGATATTATGACAAACTTGGAATCTACCAGTCAACGAAAGGAACTGATTATTCCATTTATTAAGCTTAGTTTCAATCAAGTAGCTTTAATAAACTCCCACATATTGGCAAGGTTTGGATTAACCGCAAATGATATCTCCAAATATCTGACAATGTGGTTTGGGCCTCCCCAAGTAATAGAGTACTTATGGCTCCAAATGGGAGGGGATTCATCCCAGCCTAACATAATATATTTAGAGAGAGAGAGAGAGAGAGAGAGAGAGAGAGAGAGACCTTACTACTTGGGGTTGCACAGAAGAGGTCAAGTTTTTTTTATGAGGTTCCCAAAGTTTTCCCCAGAAATTTGAAACAAGATTGAGGTATCATCAGCAAACTGAACATTAGATATTTCATCTTTATTAGGAAGAAGAATGCCTCTGAATCTAGGGGAAGTGGAGAGGTCTCTCAAAAGGTAATGAATAGAATTAGCAACAATGAAAAATAGAGCAGGGGCTAGAGGACATCCTTGTCTGATAGATCTTGAGAGTCCAAACTATTCTCACATGACTCCATTAACTTCCACTCAAGCTTGGGCACCTCCCATTAGGGTGGAGAGCATCCCAAAAAAGTGTATTGGGAAGCCAAGAGCTTCCAACATCATGTAAATAAAATTCCATTTTATTCTATCATTTTATTTTTCATAATCAATAAGAAGCATGTCATCTTGTTGGCAAGATTGTTTAGCCCAATCTATCGTTTCCTAGGAAGTTACCAAATTCTCTAATATATACCTGCCTTTGATAAATCTTTTTTGAGTGCTATTGATTATGGAATGTAGGATATTTTCAAGTCTGAGAGAAATAGTCTTAGCAAGAATTTTATAAGATACATTGGGCAAAGTGATGGGCCTCCAGTTTTTTATGAGTGTTATGTCACCATCTTTGGGGATGAGTTTGATTAGTCCAACATTAATCTCAGGTCCAAGAGATCCCCTATCAATAACCTCTTCATACAATTTCAATTACACTCCACTAATCCATTCTTGTTTATTCTAATAAAACTCAATAGGGATACCATCAGGCACATGGACTTTCTCATTAGCCATCTTGGAAATAGCACAATTGATTTCTAATAGAGAGATTCTGCAGTTTACTTTAGAAGCCTCTTCATCTGATATTATTTTTGGGATGGTTTTTCCGATCTTCTCCTTGACATCCTCCATAAGCCTCCCACTGTCTTCTATGGAAAATAAAGTCTTGTAGTAAGAAGTAAATGTTATCAGAATATCTTCTTTATTGTTGAGTAATACATTATTATCTTGGATGTTATCTATTCTATCTCTGGCCTCCTTTCTTTTAAGCGCCTGGAAAAATAATTTGGTTCCCCTGTCACCAAGTTTTAACCAGTTAAGTCTAGATATGGCTCTAGCCCATTGTACCTTCTAATGTTGCATCTTCCTGAGGGAATCCCTAGTGTGTGCCAAGGATTTTAGGGCTATCATATTACTTGGAGAATCCTGTAATTCCTTTTCTGCCACAGAGTTTCTGATGTAGCAATTTCTCATCCTTTCTAGAATCCTTGGCTCTCTTTTCTCCCACAGTTTGAAACAGATTCTTCCAAGATTCCATCTTTTGGTTCCATTGACTAGTCTCATCCTTATGCTTGATAATACTCTCATTAAACAAATTGATCAGTTTGGATGTTGCTAGGATATCCTCGTCATTTAACAAATGACAATTAAGATCAAATCCTTCCTTCTTGCCATAATTGGATGGTGGGGAGTTATCAGTACAAAAGAAGGTTACAATGGGGCGATGGTCTGATAAGGAAAAGGGGACGAGTTAGACAATCTCCCCTTTATCATTTTGAAGGCACTTAAAATGAACTTTATTGTAGTAAAATTGATCTAATATAGAGTAGATCCTCTTATTACCCTTTTGGAAGTTTGACCAAGAGAACCATATCCCTTTTGATTTAGACTTTCTATTAGCCAATGGGTCACAAAGATTCAATTTACAAATTACTTTGTTCTAGAAGAATCTCTCTTCACCTTTCCATTCAAATTTCAACCCTCCACTCTTGTCTTGTGATCTTCCCACCATGTTAAAATCCCCAGCTACTACCCAGGGGATGTCTTCAAGACCACACATCCAATCCCATAACTTGATTCTCTCCAAATTCTCATTAGGGGTGTAGACTGAATATAGCCCTATTTCTTTGCCTTAAATTCTAAAAATAATCCACACTACTCTGTTACAGGGAGATCTTCCGCACACCTTAACCATATTACTCCATCTTGGCCCTACTAGAATAGAATTCCCACCTTTAAATCTATTGTACTTAGAATAAAATGAGTCAACATCCTTCCAAATGCATTTGAGAGAAATGTCTAAAGAGAATCCTACAGCTTTGGTTTCTTGCAGTAGAAAAATATCAATACCTTGCACCATCCTTAGGAATCTTTTGATAATGTATTTTCTATCATGTGATTCAAGTCCTCTCACATTCCAAGAGGCACATTTAAACATCATTACTATCCTTTATTTTCCAGTATCCATTGGGTACTAGAACCCCTAGAAGCAATTTGGGAGAGTGCATTTCTACACCTTAGTTGGTTTGTTATTGCCACTACTGAGTGGTGGTATCCCTCTTTTCCTCTTTATTGGATCTTCCCCTACATCTTTAGGTTCCTTGACTTCCATACTTCCATATTTCCATTTTTCTTCCTTAACTTGTCCCTCTTCTTGTACACATCCTTAAAAATGAAAGGCTTATCATTCTCACCTATTCCAACCAACTCCTTTCCCACAACTGACAACTCTTCCTCTTTCCATAATCCCATAGGTGAGGGTACCTCTGTATCTCTAACCTTAGCAGTCCTCTGGGGTCCAATGATAACAGATTTAATTACCTTATTCAAGTGGTTTGGCAACCAAGTACTGGGGGGAGGCATAGGTGGAGGGGAAGGGATAATGGAAAGGGATTAGTCATGCAACTTACTCACCTTTACACCAATATCTATTTTATTAACATTCACTTTTTCTGACAAAGGAGCCACTTTATCAATACAACCAATGTCCTCCCCCTCACCAGGACAAGGAACGACCTCATCCTCTAATCCTTTTTCTTCAAAAAATACAATGGGCACTAGAGAGTTACGGGGGTATAGGATACTTGACATACCTTCATCCATGGGAGGAGGAAATGACGCAGATTCATGAGTCACTCCAGAAAATATATCTTTGACTTTGAATTTATCAATAGCCAACCATTGAGCATTCTTGGTCTTGTTTTTAGGTTTAGGATTATTAAGGCCAAGGGTTTGGGGTGTAGGCTTGGGGAGGTTATCAAGTGTTGAGAGGTCAGAGATGGGTCCAAGGAGATGTTTGTGGTTGGTGAAGTTAACTTTCAGGGCATCAAGAGTGGCTTGAAGCTAATAATTTATTCTTTATGGTTATGTGTATTAGAATTAGGTCTACTGTTAATGGGTGGGGGTTCAAATTGGGGACCAATTTTGGTCAAAGTCTTATTCAGAAGAGTGTAATGTTTTCTTTTGTGTCCTTCTTTACGGTATAAGTAATATGCATTGATGCCCCCCAGAAATATGATAGGGTAGGAGATCTGGTGGTCTTTGAAATCAAAACAAATATTCTCAGGGAGGTCAAAACCAGGGTTAATGAAAACCAGAACTCGATCATTGGTATTAGGAATAAGTGTATTATATTTTTCCATCCTTATTACCTTCCCCACATGTTCCAAAGCCTGCAGAATGAAGTTCTAGAGAAATGGTGGCAGATTCTGCATAATGAAGCAAGAACTTCATTATGAACTGCCTCCAACAACCACATAATAGCCCTAAAATCAGAGGATCCCACCCACCAAAATTGCTTATCCACCAATTTTTTTGAGCATTAGGGTTACAAAAGAAAAAAAAAATAGACCCTTTTGGATCATATGGAAATAAGAGAAATGAAAACCAAGTTTACTCTCCCAAACTTTATGGGTCCATTCATTGAGAAAATTCCTCGATTGTAAATTGGTAATATCTAGAGCAGCAAAAAAACATAAGTACTTATAAGTCTACCTACTTCTTGATCAATTGCAAGACACATTTATTGATTAGGGAAAATGAAGAGGTTTGTGGAAGAGGGAACCTTACCTCCGGGTCACTCTCGATCTGGCCTGCAAGAAGCACCTTTATTTGTTGGAGAGGATTTGAGGAACTTGGCACCAACCGGGACGAACACCTCTCCTTCAATCGCTTGTTTGAACGACATGGCTCCATGGTTAATGTTTGTTGTTGCACCCTCTCCCTTCTGTCCTCCTCCTCCTTCAATGCCTAGGGTAGAGTGACCCATAAAATGGGAAGAAATACCTTAAACTTGAGGAGGCCAAAAGGCCTTCGATACGGAGGACCTTTTGGAGAATAAGGGTTGGGTTGCAGAGAATTTTTTTAATATATCGTGTTCCTGGTGTATTAATTTATTTTTTTTATATAAAAAGAAGACTTCAATACCTAGTGGATAGATATTTTTCAAATTTTTTTTCTCTCATATACTATTATTCCATGAACGTCGAACATAGAGGTTGATGTTTGGTAAGAAATCTACATTTGATTGTAGTCAAAAAATATATGCACAATAAACTCAAAATTTATTAAAATCATAACCATTGGAAAGTTTGTTCTGAGTACTTGTGTCTTTCATATGGGTTTGTCAATGTTGTCCCATCTGAGGCCTTATATTAAGCTTTGAATGCATGAAAACACCAGATTTTGCTTGGCCTTTGGAGAACCCTGCTAACCAGGAGGTTTCAATAGAAAGTAATTTCTATCGAAACCCCTTGACATTTTTGCGGGGTTAAAATGCTTAACCAAGGAAGTTTCGATCGAAAACACTTAACAACTTTCGATAGAAACCTTGGTCATTTGATTTAATATTTTTTTAGGCTATTGACGGTTTCATATAAATAAAGATATTTTTTTCAATCTTCTAAACACAAAATTTAAAGAATAATTCACATTTTGGAGAAGAAAGACATTTGGAAGTGCATTTTTTATATTTTGTGGAATTTTAAAAAAGCATTTTCAAAGGAAAGCGATGGGAAATAAAAGGACAAAGGTAAATAAGACTACACGAAAGTCTTCACCTAAAATTGATCAAAGACTACGTGAAGAAGCGTTGACAAGATATCATAGTAGGAAAGCAAGTACGTCTCTCTCTATCTCTCCCCCTCCCCTTTAACCTTCTTACATAATTTAAACCTCTCTCTCTCTCTCTCTCTCTCTGTGTGTGTACTTGTTTTTAACTTCTTGGGTAAATATGTATTTTTAGTGTTTCCTCTTAAGAGTTTTTTTCTTACTTTTGTGTGCAGCCCAAGTTCAAGCAACAAATGAGAATATCAATCTAGCTCAAAGGTTAAAGAGAAAAATTAATTGTAAAAGAATAGATCATTTAATTGAAATGGATGTGGAAAATTTGAGATACTATATTCAACAACCTACACATACTAGGAAAAGGTCATTGAATAAAAAGTCTAAGGAAATAATTTCTTGATTTGAGAATCTTGATACACTTAAAAAACACAACTATTATCAATTTCACTTCTTAAAGATGAGTTAAAAGATCCATTAAAATTGTTGGGTATAGATGCAACATTTTAAAAGAGAAAATTGTCTAACCTAAAAAAAAATATTATTCAAAGTGTTAGGGAGGGTTTAACTTCCTTTGGGAAAACAACTATATCTGTAGATAAGTCCATTTCAAGAAGAGTGATATTGACATCTATTTTAAATAAAAACATGTCCCAAAATAGAAAAATCTCTTCACTTTCTTCTGAGATTAGGTATAGTAGGAAGACAATACAACATTATATGAAAAGGAGAATCAATTTGGACGATAGTAAATTGGAAAGCAATTGGGCTCTAATGTGTAGAGCTCCTCACTCTGATAGGATTGAGGAAACAGTTAGGAACTTGTTCACTACATTTTGGACTGATCATACTCGTCCTTTATCAAATAGAAGAGATGTTATCAAACATAGGATTGGGCCTAAGAGTTATTTGGTACACCCAAAACATTGGTTGGACACTACACAACATGAATTGTATCTCTCATTTTGTAATTCAAATCCCAACATAAAGATTGCACAAACAATGTTTGAAATATTAAATTCATATTATGTGAAGATAAACAAATATTTTGAAACTTGTTGATGTTGATACCATATTAAATTTGATCTCTACTATCAATGGTTTTGAAAGATGATAGAAGAAAGTGATGGTTTTGAAAATGATCATGTTATACGACTGAGCCAATTCATAGCATCAATCTTATGTGACAAGTCAGATGATCATGCAATAGGTGAAATAGATTGCATAAAAGGAACATGTCAAACATGTGGTAATTTGGCTAAATTTCCTTTGGATAATTTTCATAAATTGATTCAACCATATATACGTTATGATTTTTTTTCTAAGTGGCAAGCACAACAGTTCTGAACACTTAGAGACACTTTCCCACTTGGAAATTTTTTATCGGTTGTTGACTTTGCATAAAATTACTCTTTTGTTCATCAAAAACAATTTCAAGCATAATACTACTTTACAAAGCATGTCACTATTAAGGTCCAGTGTCCTATCGATATGGACTATTAGATTTGAATTGTGTTGAAAGTACATATCAAGCATGGGTCAGTAAGAAAGAGTATCACTTTTACATTAGTGATGATAAAGAGCATGACACACATTTTGTCGAACATTTCTTTAAGACATTTTTTTGATATTTGGAAAGCAAAGGCATAAAAATTGAAAAGTGTTGTGTAAGATCGGATGGATGTGCAACAAAATTCAAATCAAAAAGGCCTTTTTATGCACTATGTAGATATCATCGTTCCCAAAAGATACCACATCTTTGGAGTTTCTTTGAGAGTGGGCATGGAAAGGGTGAGCATGATGGTGTAGGACGTTGCATCAAACGTGCTTTAAGAAAGTATCAAATTGATTATCAAGAATTTCATATAAAAGATGCACATGATGTAGTTCAATGGTGAAAGATGTACTTTTTATTTCCAAATGAGGCTATTACATCATTAGGATTGCATGCAAGAGGATAGAAAAAATGAGATCCTTGCGTTATGAGTACACATAGTAACATGTGGTCATTGTACACTAGAGATTATTCATGATTTTGTGTTGACTGCACTTCTAAAAACTATGGTGAATGCATCAACCAGAAACATGGATATGTTAGTGCATGGAATTTGGTGCCAATATATGTTACTAGTACAAATGATGATGATAACGATGAAAGCTTTGATGACATTCCATTGGTTTCTACCTATTATGACCATATTTAAGGATTGATCAAAACTGGTACGTATATTTACCTTCTTGAACTCAATCTATAAATGTATATAGATACACTTATTTACTTTTATTGAAACTATTGTCAATCAAGATTACGCCTATAGATGGATGCAGAATCTAGCCATCCCGTTGAAACATGGAAACATTCTCCTAGGTGGATTAGAGAATGAATCTCCGGATTTAGGTCGGTTCTTGTTGAATTTGGGATATCACCTGATATTGACTTTTATGGTTTTGGGAAAAGGGAGAAGGAGAACTAAAAAATGAAAACTAAAAAGAAAAGGTGATACGCCAAAGATGGATGCAAATTGATCAGAATTGTAAGACTACACCTACAAAACACACATTACTAAGTTCTGCAATGTTTTTACTTCTTAACACCTAGGATGACCAAGAGCTTATTATTAGGGTTTGATACCACTAATGGTGAAGATCTGATCAACAAATAGGTACTTTCTGCAAAAGCTTGATTCTTTATAACTCTAGAATATGAATTTGAGTAATTCACTAATCTATCTTTAAAAGAGAGGAAACACTAAAATCCAGAAATTTAAGAAGGATAGATAACTTAGAAAAGATGTATGAACAGTAAGGCCAGCTTTATTATCACCAAAATCTGCAAAATGGTTGCAAAATACAAAAGGAAGTGCAAAGGAACGATATGTTCACTAATACAACTTCTCTCCCCAATTCTGAACCTCTTGAAATGAATAAGATGCTCAGTTATATAGCCCTCAAGGCTAATCTTGATAATGAAATCCTCCTCCCAAAAAGGTCTCCTAAACAGATAGATTTCCTTGATTTTTAGGCCCAAAAAGATGCCCACAAATATAGCTCCAACAAAATCTCTCCAACATGACCAAATCCCTAAATTTGAGACATGACTAATACCTAAAATTAAGCCCTTGAGGCTAATTTTGAAAATGAAACTAGCCCTAAACTTTAGGTCTCTAATGTTGATATCCTTTTTTATTTTATATTTTTTTATAATATATATCAACATGTTACAAATAATATATCAAAATATTTAAAATATATCAAAGAATATATTTAAAATATCTAAACTATATTCTAAAATAACCTAAGATGCAAAACCCAACCTACAACCCTAACTCGAAAGCATGAGTAATAGTTCTATCAAAATGATATCCTATCACCATGGTCAACATGACCCATTTCCATAATATCTATCGCTGCTTAAACATATGATAAAGTTGTCGTGGCATGTGATTGACATGGTTTTTACTACCTATGCATCATGGACTCCAAAACTCTATTGAATTTGACATAGGCATTGATAGCCATCTCATTTTCACAATCTGCAGTTTTGTATTGGGAGAAGAATAAGGGCTTTCAAAAACCCTAGTTCACTGATTGTGCCGCCATGCTGCTTCTTCTTGTGCTCTCTGTATTTTTTTTGGAGCTCGCCATGGTTATCTACCTACCATAATACATGGCGTTCTTCATGAATCTACCTGTGGTTGAACTTGGGGTCTCCATTTTGTGGCATTTGGACTGCACTTTGGGTTTTCATGCCAAAAGAATAGCATTGTCCATGTTGTAATTCTTGGAGCTTTAAAACACAATAACATATGGCGCTGCATGTTAAATCTGTAAGAACTCAAACTCGGGCTTCACCTGTTTGTTGAATGTGGGCATCTTTGACCCTTCCATAGTAATGGCGCGGCATGTTAAATCTGTAAGAACTTCGAGCCTCTCTATATAAAACGGGTTCTAACTGTTGTTTGGGGTTTTAAATGCCATGAAACAAGGCGTCTCATCATGGATTTTCTGTCAAACTTGGGCTCTCCTATCTTGGCCTCCACTATACTTGCCTTAGGGTTTTAAATGCCATGAATAATGGTGTTGTGCATGTGTTGTTATAAGAACTTGAGCTTCCTATAGTCTCCACTGCGGGCTCTCTATGCAAAGTGGAGTTGTAATACCATGAAACATGGCGTCTCACCATACATTTCCTATCAAAATTGGGCTCTCCTATCTTGGTCTCCACTGATGCAACTTTGAAGATAAGTTTATCTCCTTTGATTTATTTGCTCTTCATGTTGTTGTAGAAACTTGTTGTAGCATATTTGATTTCAAATTGTATCTTTTCATGAGCACTGCTTTGTTTGGAAAACACCCAGATGACTTTTGTTTACTAAAGAGATGTAGTATGCATGAGTCTTTTATAAATCTTTATTTAGTAGTGAAACCATGCATGAACTCAAGTTATTTGGGAGGTAGAACTTAGAGATGCAATTAAGTATCCTTACTTCTCTCTGCATGCTATCATTTTCGTTGTCGGCTCCAATGGATGTCTGCATCAAATATATGTAAAAAAAAAAGAAATTAAAAGTACTCTGCATGACATCATAATTGTTGACCATGGCTTTAAAGTGATCATCCAGCATAGTGAACTCCATTTCTTCTTAACTGAAAGACATAATTGTTCAGATTTGGGTCTCTTCTCCATATTTATTCCTTATATCACTAGTAAGTTGGCATTACTATTTGTTCATTGTGACTGAATATCTGCTGCCCACTATTTTTGATTAAGGAAAACAGGTTTTGATGGGTTCCTGAAACCCTACAGAATATAGAAAAGATACTAAAGCATATAAACGTTATGTAACAACCAACAAAAAGCAGGCAGACCTAACAAAACGGTCCCAAACAACAAAAAGCCAGGGATGCACACCTAATAAAGCCAGGACTAAAGAACCAGGGGTGCAATTCAGGCTATGTCTCTGAGAATCTCCGCCGCCCATATCTCTAGCTCGTTCATTCTCCCTGCGGCTTCTTTAAGCTCGACCAGCTCTTTGTCAGCTTCCTGGTTTTCCATCTGCTTGGCTTCCTCTCTTGTTCCCTTCTTATTTTCTTCTTCAAGAAGTTGCACCCTGTCGTTGTGCATCGGTCGATCCTCTTTGTTTCCTCTTTGTTCTTGAAACTTGTCAATGATTACCTTGATGTTATCATTTCAGGCTTTAAGTATGTTATAACTTTGCTCAGCAATTTTAACCATTGAGGCTTCAATGCCTTCGACCCTGTGCTTCAACTCGGTCACTCTGCTGTCCAGCTCACTGTCCTCCACAATATTCTTGTTGTTGTTGATTATGCTTTATTTCTCCATCCTGTCCATCCTTTTTTTCAGCTCATAGATTTCATAGTAGGTCCATTTCATTGATCTATAGCTGTCAATGACACTATTTTTTGCATTGTTCAGCACATCCATTTGGGGGTCTTCCCTCGCATTGTGGCTGAAAATCACCAGAGCGGGATCAATAAGCTCTTCCATCTAAATCCTGCCCTCCTTGTTCTCCTTAACCAATGTCTTGACCATTTCTCACTTTATTCCCATTTTTGCAGAGACCATGTCAAAGGTTCTCCAGACAACCTTTTTGTTTTTGCCTATAATACTATAGGTGTAATGGTCTTCTCCATACTCTGCAAAACCCTGGCTGTTGACATCCTCTTCATTCTCCTTCCCCTAACTCTCCTCTTCCTCAACTCTCTCCTCTTGTGTTTTCTCCTGGCTAGCCTGCTTCTCCTCCTGGTTTTCCACCTTTCTCTGATTCCCTCTTTTAAATCTTGTAACCCTCTTCCCCGAGCTTTCCTCCTCATTCTAAGTTGGAATTTTGATTGTGATCTTCCTCTTTTTATCCTTCTTCCCCTTCTTCGCATCCTGTTTCATTTTTCTAGCTTCTCCCGAACTCTCATTCCCCGTTTCTATGCCTTCCTCATTTTCATTGTACTCCCTATCTGATGATATCTCTATGTGTTGTTTTATAGTCTCCAATTTGAATCTTTTCTTCCCTTTTTTTGTCTGAAGAGGTTCTTCCTCCTCAGTCTCTAAGTGCATGTCTCTTTTGTCCTTTGTGTCAGAGAGGACGTAATCCTCCCCCGAACCCTCCTCAGAATTACCTTCCTCAATTCCTTTGATTTCCTTTCCCAAAGTGCGAGCTTTGAAGTACTCATAAATTAACAATAATAAACCCTCATGGAAAGCCGGGTTGCTAATGTGTTTATCCTTATAGTCATCTATGTTTTCATTTATGGATGAATAAAGGAAGAAAGGGATGGAAACCTTTGCCGCATACCTGAAGTGGTTGAGAAGCACGAAATGGTGAGTGCTGATGCAGTCGAATCTCATATCCAGTGAGATGTATTTGATAATTTCCCTCGACACAAAATGCCACAGAGGTTTGATTGAGCTTGGGTGGTAAAAGGTGTCGTTCTTTACTAGAGCACGCTTTTCAACTTCATTTTTAATGAAATTCGTCAAAGCTTGGCTAGAAATCTTCCTGTCCCTATAAAATTTCTTCCCTATGATAGGAATGCCAGTCACCGCGGAAATGATTTCCTCAGTCACCATGAAAGTAACCCCGTCAATTTTCACCTTCCCTTCTTTCCAGCTATTGACCATCATCTTTGTTACAGAGGGCTTCCACCCATGAAGTCGTTCAATGTAGGTGGTCACTTCACCCTTTTTCAAGATCTCCCAGACCTTTGATCTCCGGCGCCATTTTTCTATTTCTCTCTCTAGCTCTCTCATGTGCCTTTCTCCCACCATTTCTGCAAATTCCCTGTTTCCTCTGTTTCTGGTGAACTTTTCACTTAGAGCCCTCTATTTCATAATGAAATTGATTTGGAGTTTTGAGAGACTTCTTTTTGCCTCATAAATGTTATAATTGATTATATGCCTCCAAGTGTACCAACGAGGCCATAAAATAATTTTCCCATCGCGTCTCACGTACTTGCACATCATACGGGGATTCTTTCTCCTTCTGTCATAACTCTTCATAATTAGCTTTTAATAACTCTGAGTTTGCCCAGAACCCGATCACTTTCAATGATGTTAACAATTTTCGGCGGCAAATTATTCCCATCATTCCATTTCTTCACTTCTTCATTCTTGACTCCCATATTTGCCAGCCTGTCTGCCACCTGGTTGGCTTCCCGGTAGTCGCATGCCACATAGACTTGATCAAAATAATTTAGGATTTGTCTGCATTCCCTTATTATATTCTCAATGGTCCACGAAGGCCCAGTCTTTTCATTTAGGCAGTCTATAATATTTTTTTAATCCCCTTCTACCCATAAGTTCTTGATTCCCATTTCCTAGGCGAGCTTTAGAGTGTGATGTGCCACACTTGCCTTTGTATAGTGGTTGGTTTGTGATCCCAGGGGGGCTGAAATAGCAGCAATGCCTTTGCCATGTGAGTTCCTTATGATTCCTCCCACCCCTGCCATCCCAGGGTTACCCTTTGCTGCCCTGTCAAAATTAGCTTTGAACCACCCTTCCGATGGTAAAGTCCATCTACAACCCAGCCTTTTATTGCTGTTATTAGGCCCATTACTGTGAAAAGAGGTGATACCTTTGCAATTAGTGTAGTTTTTGAAAAGGGCGTTTGCTATTTTCTGGGCTACAACCTTAGACGGGGTAACCTTTTCCCTAAAGATCATGTTGTTTCGCTCCTTCCACAACCCCCAGCAGATGTGCGGCGTAGCCCAAGACCAAAGATGATGACCACTCCCCCCCTAATTCCATTGGTCAAAGAGCTCAGGAGTAGTATTAGGGAAACACCAGGATGTCTCAGAAAAAGATAGGAAATGATGCCATATCTTCCTGGTGAAATCACAGTGGATAAATAAGTGGTCCACATTTTCACTTTGAATCTTACATAGGATGCATCTATTAGGAATGAAATGCCCCCATTTTATAAGGTTATCCACAGTCAAAATATGGTTTTGGAGCAAATTACAGAAAAAAGGTGTTAACCTTAGGGATGATACCAGGAAACCAGGCTTTGGCCCAAATTGGGATAGAATCAACGTGATGCATAGTATCATATCCCAAATCTACTATATAGTTGTCATCAGTAGATTCCCCCAAAACCAGAACATCTTCATTGAGAGAGAGGGGCGTGTGGCCCAGATAGACCATAAGAGGTTTAAGGTCCAGGGACACCTCAGTTAGATTGACCCACCCATTGTTAGTTCTATAGTCATTTACTCTGCTGCCGAATCTTTCAATGCAATGTTCAGCCCATCTGTTGTATGGTTCCAAATTACATAAAGGACCCTGTCTAAGCCAATCATCATGCCAGAAGTTAACATCCTTACTATTACCAACTTTCCATCTTGCTTTTGCAGTCACTATACCTTTAGTCCTCAGAATGTCATTCCATATGTGAGATCCCTTTGGGTCCAAGTCTCTGCTAATGAATTGTTTGAAGGTTAAGTTAGCTGCATATTTATCCTTCATAATGTCCCTCCATTCCCCTGTAGAGTTGAAGATTCTCCAAATCTGTTTAGCTTGCAAAGCTATGTTGAATTGGTTCAACTTCTTGATACCCAGGCCTCCATGTTTTTTTGTCTTGCATATAGTGTCCCAAGCCACAAGAGGGTATTTCTTGTTTCCATCTTTGTCAGCCCATAAGAACTTTCTCTGGATGGCTTCCAGTGAGTCTGCCACCTTAGTAGGGATTGAGAAGAGACTCAGTGCATAAGTAGAAAGGTTTTGAAGAGTAGATTGAATCAGTGTAACTTTCCCAGCCTGACTCAAGGTGATACCCTTCTAGCCCACCAATTTCCTGTTGAATCTATCAATAAGGCCTCCCCAGAAGGCCTCAAGGGTTTTGGTTCCAAGTGGAAGGCCTAAATAAGAGGCTAGAAAGGAGCCAATTCCACAGCCCAGAATACCAGCCATTCTCCTCTGTCTGTCCATGGGATTATTGATGAAGAACATCGAGCTCTTGTTCCAGTTGATAAGCTGACCCGTAGCATTTGAATAATAATTAAGAATAATCTTGACATTTCTATCTTCCTTCACCGAAGACTCACCATCCAGAATGGTATCATCTACAAATTGCTGGTGAGTAAAGGTGAAGGGGCCTGAAGAGGGTTGAAGCCCATAGATTATCCCCCTTCCCCTATGATTGTGAATAAGCCTTCCCAAGCATTTAGCTAAAATGATGAAGAGGATCGGGGAGAGGGGGTCCCCTTGCCGGAGGCCCCTAGAGGATTTGAAGAAGTCTGAGGGAGAGCCGTTAACCAAAACCGCAAAAGAAGGGGTGGAAACCAATTGAGAAATAATCTTTAAGACCTTGTCATTGAAACCAAAAGCACCCATGATGTTACTCAGGAAGGACCAGTCGACCCTGTCATAATCCCTGGAGAGGTCCAGTTTAAGCAGGAAACCTTCTTGATTTCCCTCTTCCAACGAATGAATCACCTCGTGCACTGCCATGCTTGAGTCCAAAATTTGTCTTCCAGGGACAAAGCCCGATTGTTGGGGGGAAATAAGAATCGGGAGGATTTTAAGCAATCTGAGGGTCAGGACTTTAGAGATAATCTTATAAAAAGAGTTACACACACTAATGGGCTTGAAACAATCAAAAGATTCTGCACCTAGAATTTTTGGGATGAGGACAAGAAAAGTGGCATTGATCTCTTTAAGAAGGCTCTTGGCTCCAAAAAATTCTTGGACTGCTTTAACAATGTCATCTTTGATAACCTCCTAGTATAGCTGGAAGAAGAAAGAAGGGAAACCATATGGACCTGGGGCTTTTTCTGCGGGTAAAGAAAGAACAACTTTATGAATTTCTGCCTGATCCAGGATTGCCGACATGATCTTATTCTAGCTTTCCGAAACCACCTTAGGAAGAGATTGAAGAATAACCTCCTGGTCATCCTCACTTAGGTTTTTCTCTTTAGAAAGGATTTGAGTGAAGTACCAGATGGCCTCATTTGCAATCTCCTTGTCTTCCTCCAAAGTAAGATCCCCTTTTTTGATGGCCCTGATTCTATTAGCCGTCCTGTGTTTCATAGTGGATAGGTGAAGAAACTGAGAGTTTTTGTCCCCCTCTTTCAACCACACTAATCTTGACCTTTGCCTCCAGAACATCTCCTCTTTACTTACAATGTTGTGAAGATCAGCCAAAATGGCTTTTTCAGCACTGATTCTATCATCATCATAACCATAGTTTTGGATCTCTTCTTGAATCTCTGCAAGCTCTAACTTAATCCTGTCTTTTGTCTGAAAGATATTTCCAAAGTCTCTTTTGTTCCATTTTCTAATCTCCATTTTAATGTTCTTAAGCTTCTTAGCCACCCTGTGCATCACCATCCCATCCACATCAATACCCCACCACTCCTTAATCTTACTAAGGAGGTTGGGGTGGGTTGTCCACATCCTCTCAAATCTGAAGGGGAAAGCCTTTTTCCTATTATGATTAGCCAAATTGAGAGAAATCGGAGAGTGGTCCGAACCAAATCTTGCCAAGGAAGAAAGGTGACAATGATACTGTTGCATCCAATCTAGAGAAATGAGGGCTTTGTCAAGGCAAACCTAAATGCACTCCGATCCCGTTCTTCTATTTGACCAAGTGAAGTTGCCCCCACCTAAATCCACATCAACGAGAGCCAAATCATTGATCAAACTAGCAAGGTGTTGCCTTCTCTCCAGGTCAGGTGGCATACCACCAAATTTCTTAGATACCAGAAGAGGAGTATTAAAATCCCCCATGATGATGGATTTTGGTTCCTTAACTTTGGAAAAAAGAGTTCATATCTGGTCCCAGAAGGCAATCCTGCAATTCTTTGTGTTTGGCGCATAAATGTTCATTATAGCCCAGCCCTCCTGATCTATTGGGTTATTGAAATGCATAAGTAAGATGTTTCCCTCATGACAACTGATTTGAGCATTGAGGTTTTCCTTCCAAAGCACCAGAAGGCCTCCAGAGGCTCCATCTGAGTTGGTTGCAACAGTCCTCAGACCTTTTCCAAAGGAGATGCCTGCTACTTTGTCCTTTTTCATTTTTGTCTCTTGAATCAAAAAAATGTCTGTTCTATGGTCTCTAATCATATTTCTAATTATTTCTTGTTTATGGACTCCATTTAGCCCACATATGTTCCAAGATATGACTTTCATGATTTCTTAATAGACTCCTGGATGGTCCGCTGGTAACCATCCGCGATATTTATTTTTGCTTCTTCCTTTCTCATGATTTGATTTATACTCTTCCTGCTAGGTGTGTTAGACTTGCTTGCTGTGTCTGCTTTAGCCATACTTCTTTTTGCTGCAGGAGAGGCCAGAGATGGATCCCTGCTATTTTTCTTTTTCATTGTTATCCATGCTCCCACATTGTCATTAGATGCATCTTTGTAGCTATCAAAAAGGGCTTCCATTCTTGAGATTTGTCCCATAGTAGAGGAAGAAACCATTTCCAAAAAATGACTAATCTTTCTTGGTGAAAAGTTATTGCTTCTACAAACATTTGATTCTTGGGAGAGGGATGGGCCCTATCCCTTCTCGTGCTGCCCTTCTTCCTGTGATTCTGGGACAAGAGAGAGGTCAAAGCTAGCCTCAGCAGTAATCTCACCCTCTTTTGTGTTCTCCCTACCTCCCTTGTCACCCGTCCCCTTTTCATCCCCTGGATGTGTTGGGCTCACTAAAGCTCCTTCACACTCCCTACCATTACCTGGATGGGCAAGTGGTTCCCCCTCCATTGGTATGGACCCTTCAGAAGCTAGTTGCTCTGACTGCCAAACCCAGCTATCAGAAGTCAATTCCCCTTGAGGGTTTTGCTTTTTTGGCAACACTTCACATGGGAGTTTCTCTTTCCAAACCTTTTTTGTGTGAAAGAGGTCCTTGTTCAAAGGTTGTTGTTCTAACCTTTTGGCAAGTTTGATTTGCTCCTTTTGAGCTTTTTCCTTTGCGTTGACAAGTGGGCATTGATTGGCTTTGTGTCCAGCTTTCTTACAATGGAAGCAGGCAAAAGGGACGCTCTTGTACTCAATCAGTTGCACACGTTTTCCCAATCTGGATTGGAAAACAATATTTTATGGCATATCTTGACCTACAACAACCCCAATGCAAATCCTTGCATATGTGAGTCGCTTCTTTGCTGCTGTTACTGGATCAATAGATAGAAGCTCCTCAAAGGATTTGGCAATATGCTCAAACACATCCTCATGCCAATATTCCAATGGTAGTTCAGGAAGTCGCGCCCAGACTGGGGCTTGGGTCAAGAAATCATTGTTGAGATCTAGGTTAGAGGTCCATTTTTTTAGTATTAGGGTGGATCTACCCACTGACCAATTCCCAGCACAGAGGATTTTGGACAGATCTTCTTGACAGGAGAACTCAAAAGACATGAATCCTTTTACCATAGCTGAAACCACCACCTGACCTTTTAGATCCCATTTGTTTTTAACAAAGGTTATGACTATATCAATATTGGGTTTGGATCATATGAACTTGCCCACTAGAGTAGCTGCCATACTCAAAATATTATGATCAATAAGCTCATAAGGCAGTTCTAAAGCATAGATCCCCATTTCTTTGTTTGAGACGTTCTTTATAATTGGGAAGGGAGACTTACCAGAAGGGTTGACCCCAAAAAGGTTTGTACACCGCCCCAGTGGAGCCCTTGTAGCACCTGTATCTCTTGTTTCTGGGGTAAAGCCTTTTGGTTCTCCTGGATTCGGCTACAGTATCTGTGGGACCCCTTCATCTGTCGAGTCCTTAGTACCCTGGCCCTTGCCCTGACCCTGGCAGGTGCCCTGATCACTCTATCCTGCGCCAGAAGGTTTCTCGCCCAGTGCCAAATTCAAATTTGTGCCTCCAAACGCTGCTCCTCGCTCGCTCTCCATTCTCTCTGTCCTTCGCTGCCCACTGTTAATGGCTATTTCTGATTTCAATTAATTTATGGAAAATTTCTCATAGCATGTCTAAATAGTATACAAGACCTTTATTTGCTGCTCCATTTCATAGCATTGTCATTTTATTTTGTTGAGTTGTAGTGGTCTTAACCATTGTGAAATATCTCTATCTTTCCTTACCGATTTTGAATCTCTTTGTCTGACACAACATTAGTGTTATCTGTTGGGCTGTCCTATCTTTGTGCACTGTTTCATTTGATGCTTTTCATATGCATAGTTCAAACCAGAATTACATAATATTTAATCTTTGCTTTGCACAATGATAAGGTATAGAATTACCTCATTTTCTTAGATTTTGCCATTCTGTTTCTGGCACTTGATAATTCATTTCAATCAGGAACACCTTCTAACAACATTACTGTATTCTGCATTTTGTCTCCAATAGCATCAAAATTTGTAACAACATGTATTTACCTTGAAGGAATTGTTATGAACTCTATCATTTATTTGATTGCAAGCAATCATTCATCTCCTTTTCAAACTACATTTGATACTCTGTTTTCATAAAATATCAGCATTCTTTTAATGGTTTGTACTATTGAATACTTGCACATGTTAATGAGGTTCAAGCACAGGCTCATGACACCCAATGTATTCCCTTTTTCTCATCTGCAACTTGTAAACTCTTGCATTGTGTTTCTTTCTACATTTTCAGTTTCATGTTTCTCTTGCTTGCACACACCACTTTCAACACATGTTAGATTAATGGATTCAATCAGCTAATCCATGTTTGTATGTAAATTTCATGTGGGATGACATTTATGTATGAATGTGGGTTTTCTGGTTTGATTTATTGACTTAACATGTGGGTGCTCTTCTTTCCTAAATAGCAATCCCTTCCTAATGCAGGATAACAACTATATGCAGTAAAAGGCTTCATAAACCTATGTCCCTTTGATACTTTATTTAGTTATTGTAGATGTATACCTTGTTATTGCATTGATGTTTACATAATTGATATGTCATTCTGAAAGTATGATTGTAGCATGCTATTTTTATGGATTTATGCATTGTTTAGATCCAAATTGGATCTAACTACTCTCTTTCTCTATGATTGCAGGATGAAACCAGAAGAAGATTTTAGGATGAAGACAAGGTAGAAGACATGAAGACATGAAGACCAGTTATCAGAATGTAAAAAGACCTCTCCAAGGCAATGCTTGGATCCCTAAATCCTTTAATGTTCTTCTATTACTTTCAGCATTGTACATCTTCTACATGTTTACAACTGAAAGGTGTAACCTATGAAGGAATACTTGTTTATTACATTCATTTTGAATGTTCAATGTAAAGATCAATTTATGAAATTGAAAGGTTTAAATCAGATCAAATACTTAGAGAACAACATTATAAGTGTTAACATGAATGCAAAAGCAATTTATTTTGTCTTCAATATCTGAATAGTAGTGTTGAATAGATGTACCTTTATGAAATCCTTCTATTGTTTATAGTTGCTATGTTGCATGTGTACTTTCTCTTCTAATCTTAAGCAAATTATGCACTTAGGACAACAACTTATCAACTCCATAATTCAATGTAAAACAACTATCAATTTATCAATTTAGTGTGTAACTAAAATGATAACATAAACATATATATCAAGCCAAGACTCTTTAAAGTAAATTGATGGACAATCAAATTTATTGTGCAGGACATGTTTTTGCAATCATAGAATAGCCTGAAAATGTAGAAGGTGTTAGTTACTATTTGTTATGTTGCACAGAGGAGAGGAAGAAGATAACAAAGAATGAAACAAGTGATGAAATTATGTTTCCCACAGGTTAGTAGTGTATCTATGTTAAATTTATTAAAATTGAAACTTAAAATTTAATTGAAACCCATTGTTTGAAATCTTGTTTCTTGTTTATGCAGGTTTAGTTGTTGTGCAAGGAACGTATTTGAGGCAAATCAAAATAGTTAAACATGGACTTGCATATAACTTACATTAAAAAAATGATTTATAATATATTTAGATGGTAGCATCTAATAGTACTTAGGCTCCCTAGCCTCTATCGTGTCAACCAAGATATCAAGATTCTATTGGGCCTCATCTAGAATCAACTCTGCATTTTCATCATGACTAGTCGACACATGTCCCAATAACGATGAGCGCAGCGGAGTGAGAAACTAAGATGGCATGGAATTCAAATCATCATGTATCAACAAATCCATATAACCTGTAGTCATCATTATGAACTCAACATCCTCAAGGACAACTTCAGAGGATTGGTTTGATTCACTCGTCGAAGGGTCTATACATTGTGCCTCTCCCTCTGCAGCAATAAAGTAGTCAGTAGGTGGATCTTGATGGGAACTCCCACTATGGCCATAGTTTGGGTGTTGAGAATGATGTGATTGAGAGTATTTGATAGTACCCACACGAGCTCTGACATTTGATATAGGGATATCATGGTCTGCTCCCATCAATGTATATGCATCTAGGAGATCCTCCACCAAATTGGTCAACGTAACATGTGCCACATCTCATGTCAAACCCTCTAGAGTGGAAAGTGAAAAGATGCTCGATGCACTATAAATATCATCTGAGGTACTGCTATGGGATGCTCCACCTAAGGATCTAGGGTGTCCATGAGACATCAAATAATGGCCAACCTAATCACTAGATATGGAAGCGATAGTTGTTGTAATGTCCCTAACTCTGTCAATGGCCACCCAAAACTGGGTATCACGAACAGCCTCATCTAATGCAGAACCCAACATAGGTGCAATAATAGGTGCCCTCTGACCAAAAAGGGCCCTGTGCATTGGTAACTGTCGATCAAGTCGACGATAAGAATCTCTATCAGCAATCCTACCATGCCCTCGTCTGAGATATGGTGGAAAATCAATGTAATTCACAGCCCTCCCTAAATGAAACTTGACAAAAATTTGTTGTGCAAAATAAAGTGGAATATGGTCATTATTTGGATAACGACCATTAGAAACAAGAAAGCATGGGTATATCAAAGCTTCCATAGCATGACCTTGACATCTAGTCACCTGATATCCTTTCACATACTTCAGTCTGACATAAAATGGGAAAAATTCATGTTTTAGGGTATCTTTGGGCACTAAACCCTATACCTCAATAAGAGATAAGCTAGAAGAAAGCTCTCACCTCTTCCTATCAAGAATATATTCTATATTAGTTACTGAATATGGGTTAGCACCATGAATGTCATCCCTAATACTAATCAGGCTATCAAGAATGGACTGACAATTGTTCTTATAAACATTAGTGCTACTAGCACTATTTAGCGATGGTTGTCATTGCTGGAAAACCATTACATAGGTAAGCAAGTTTTCTGTAAGTAAATAAATTTATACCAATCGGTAATGAGAAGTCAAGTTAGATAAGAGAACAGCTGAAGGACAAATCGGTTAAGGAAGACTATTTTCTATCGGTACATTAGAAGGCTCAAAGACAACAGGTTTACTAAGTTTTGTGATCACACCACTTAGGTCACAGTGGTATAGGCATAAATGGAGATACCACCAACCGGTCAATTCAACAAACAGGTAAAAACAAAATTTATTGAACAATTTTGTTCAAATGGTCAAACTGGTTATGACGATACAAGATTCAATGAATCTGGACAGAATGAAAAATGTAGTACATTATTTCAAGAGTTGAATAAGTCAATTTCTTGGTAGTTGTGTACATATCAAATTATGAATTCAAGGCATATTCTGACCAATAATATTGAAGAAATATTTCACATTGGAGATAACAACTTGAAGTTTTTTATGGGTGACATGGTAAGATTTTAATGTTTCGATGAGTTGTTTATGATTTACAAAGTTATTTTGGAGGGAAAATGAAACCCTAATTAGTTTTAAAATCAAAGGTGAAAGGATATAAGATGATAGTTGCTGCTATTGTGTAAGAGTGATGAAGTTAGTGAAGAATGGTTGAAGTGTTGGTTGAAAGTAAAGATCTTGAACAACGATTGCAGAGAAAAGTTCAGAGAAGATTCAGGATCAGGTTCAGAGAAAGAACACAACATCAAAGGATATAATTAGCATTCAGGAGTGCATATCACAGGTCAATTTCATTGTTGTATTCCTAACAGTTTCAACAAGTTAAATCCCTTAACCGGGTAGTCTCTCACAAGATTTTTTTATAATCCCTTAACAAGGTGAACATTGTAATAGTGGGATTAAATCCTTTAACAAGGTAGTATGTAATAGGACTTTAGATACTTCTAACAAGGTATCAATCACTCCTAATAGGGAGAGTCACCTAGAAAGTGACATATTGTAAGATCCTAGCAAAGCACTCTTTTCTACTGTAGTGAGAATATTGTGGGTGTTATCCCCATCGTGGATTTTCCCTCTGACCAAGCGTTTCCATAATGTTATGTGTTTGGATGCACTATATTTTCATTCATTGTACTTTTACTTTACACTTACATTTATATGCTTATTAGTTTGGAAGTTTCTTCTGTTGTTTCTTAAGGGTTTGAGGAAATGTATAAAAGTTTTATTAGGATTGATTCACCCCCCCCTCTCAGTACCTATTATTTCCAACAATTGGTATCAGAGCTTAGACTTTCTAGAGGAAAAGTTTGACCACTTGGGAATTAGATCTAAGAAGATGGAAAGATATAGGTATGAAAGACAGTTGGAGACACCCAACAAGATGATTGAGGATTTAAAGAGTAAGCTTAAGGCTTCATTGAAAAAGAGGAAAGAATTGTCTGAACGACTAAAAGATAGTCTAGACAACATTGATGAATTATTTGAAGGAAGTGTTAATTCTAAAGAAGTTGGGGCAGCTATAGTAAATCTGATGGAAAAGAATAAGATCCTGACTGAAGAAGCAACCAAGATGAAAAGAGAACAAGAAATTCAAGCTATAAGAATGTGTGAAGTACTTGAAGGCATGAGAATTGCTGAAGATGCAAAAAGAACTATTGAAACTACTAAGAAGAATGCTTGAGAACTGATCAGATAAAAATACATTATATTTCAAAGATTGACACATGAGAACCATGCACTGAATGAACAACTAAGTGACACTGATGATGTAAACTTACAAATGTGTGCTGAAAATGAATCACTGAGAAAGGAGAATGATCAATTGAAAGAAGACTTGAAGATTGAGAGCGAGACAAATGAAAAATTGAATCAATATGAACAAAGTCTACAAAAGATCAATGACCAATTGAAGAATCAAAGGAGACCTAGAGATACATTTGGCCTAGGATATATCGGTGACAAAAAATTTGAAAAAGGAGAATCATGAAAGTCTGGTGTTGAGAAACAATCAAAGATTCCTAAGGTTTACACAAGTTCACAAGGTAAGAGACCTACTAAACCCACTTGTTATAATTGTGGAAAGATTGGGTGCACTGTTGATGTATGTAGAAGCCAATCGGTGAGTGTTCCAAGAACTACTCATTTTGATGGTTATTATTAAAATTACAATAAGTATGGTCGTCAAGATTATGAGTGAAGATCAAGGATAGTTAGTAGATCATCTGAAAGAATTTTCAGTGGCTATTGTTATACATGCAAAAATATTAGACAGAAGGCAGAACATTGCAGATCAAGGATACCTAACAAACCGGTGAGTGTTCTAAGAAGAGAAGGTAACATGAATGTTACATGCACTATTTGTGGAAATTATGGACACATGGCTATGAATTTTTGATTGAGGAATCCTAGGTGTAATGCTAGACCCTGGAGTACAATAGGTAGGGCATGTTTTTATTGTCATAAGATTGGACATCTAGCAAGAGATTGTAGATACAGGAACCGATCACCAACCAATGAAGATGAGAAAGGTAAAAAGATTGTTAATGTTGAAGAAGTGAGGAATGAGATGAAAAAGGTATGGGTGAAGAAGGAAGAAAGTAAAGAAGATGCCAACGCATCGACATGTAACCCTGCATCCTTTGGCTCAGGGGATTCATCCTCAAACTAAGAAAGTAATTTTTACTTATGGACTGAATTTCATTGTTATATCTAACCGGTCCCTTATAATGATGAGCGGTAATATCTATTTGCATAGTGAGATCCATTAATGTTTATTTTGATGAATTTCATAGTGATGAAGTGCTATGAATCACTGATTTTATCATTTGCAAAAACTTATGTATTAATACTACTTTTGAAATTTAACCGATGGAAGTTGTAAATGTTAGAGTGATATCAGTGAACTGCATTTAATGTCTTAACTAGTCATTGGACAATTTTTTGGGAAAATAAATTATAGGCAAACCTATTCATTGTTCACCTTGCATTTTAAAGAGGATTTACAGGAGCGGAGTGATATTTCATATTGAGATTGATTGAGAAATTTTTTTGAGCTAAGCACTTACAAAGATTTGAACTAGGAATTCAAAAGCCCTAACTGAGATATTTCACAGATCAATGATCAAGTTTGAAGGAATTTGGTGTGTTTGAGCTAAAAAGTAGGAATTTATTGAATCACTCTAGCGTCAAGGGTTGCTACACCTAAATTGATCGAGATAACAAAGGAGGTAGAACCAGAACATAAGCTACACCCATTGAAGGCAACAAAAGTTGAAAAAATCGGTGCCCTATCCCTAATTCCACCTTCTGTTCTATTGATTAAATATGTAAGAAAATTTATTCACTGCAATATTGTTGAGCTAGGTAATGAGCAAATACAGAAGAAGTACTTGGTGAACAATGGCGAACTTAAAGATGAGTTCAAACATCTTCAAACAAAGGGTTTGACACATATTTTGGACTTACCAGAGATATTCAAGGAGGAGTGGATTTGATATGCATTGATTCATTTCCATGATCAATTCACATGGCTGGAGGAACCGATCAAGATCACGAAGGAGTTGATACATCTGATAACAGGTTTCTTAGTTGACGAGGAACCATGTACCCTAAGGAAAATATCTATGAAGACGGTAGCACAAATGACTACGTCCAAGAAAGATCATAGAGAGATGACAATAGACAACATTGAGGATTAAGAAGTTCATTTTGTAGCTATGATTGTTGGTTACAAGGTGTATCAATCTAGTAGGTTGAATAGTGTGCTCTGTGGAGCTATTCACGTTGCTTACCGAATAGTGAAGGAAAGAACGAGATATGACCTAGCTGAGATGGTGAGATCAAAATTTTTGGCAAAATTGAAGAGGATTCAGACAGACAAGAAGCAATCACTGAAGTTTGGATCACTATTGGTATGTAAATTTTTTTGTGCAAAATGTTTTCCCTGGTAAAGGAGCAGTAACTTGGAAGGCATATAGACCAACTTTATATCAAATAAATCAATACATAAGTGAACTAGGTGATAACATAAACAATATCATGTGGGGATATTTCAAGGACTTTCAAGACATAATGCACAAGAGGTATAGGATACCTCCACACATTGTAGAGAAGTATCGAGACACTGTTTGTTTTCTAGTTGATACTGACACTTGTAAGATACAAGAGGTAGATCCCAAAATTTCATGGATACATGAGATGGGATATGAGACCGATGAACATTTGTTAACCCTGAACATTGAAGCTTTATTAAAGATATTAGTTTAAAAACAAGCAAAGACATATGGTACTTTTGAGGATGCATATGAAAGAACCACCTTGCAACTCAACAAGCCTAGGATTGAAATAAAAGCACATAAAATCATTAGTCAATTGGAAGAAAAGTTTGTTATAGGTGAAAGTAGAAGTTCCACAAGTGAGAAACCAAAGAGCATTCCAAATGCTTATGCTAAAAGGAAAATGAATTCAGTAGAAACTCAGAGTAAGACTCTAGAACTACCATTGGTAGAAGAGTCTAGTATAGAGAAGAATGATGAAGGTAAAAGTTCTGACCTTATGCCACCTGAGGCATCTCAACCTATCAAAACTAGGACACATGTAAAGAGAAAAACAATAGGACATTCAAAGGCCTCTCCTAGCAAGAAAAAGAAGAAAACAAAAGTAGACAGTGAGAAAATTGATTCTGAGAAGGAAATTACTTACATGGGGAAGTCTGGGAAGACTAAGTTCAACAATCCTAAGAGTGCAACGAAATTTGATAATGCAATAAAGGAACATGGACTGATAGGAAATATCAGTAAATTTAAATTCTCTAAGTTAATTGATGAAGACAAGAAGATTATTGAAGATGTCATTGTATTCCATTTTCACAAGTTCATCAGAACACCCAATCAAATCAAAAATCACATTGCTGATGAATAGTATGAAGCAATTAATGTCAAATGGGAATCTACACTAGAGACTGGAAAAGAAATAAGAGAAAGGATACTTCTCTACACTGTGACACATTTGATAGTAAAATAAGTATATGAGGTACTTGAGAAATACAAAGTCAGATTCAGTGTTGGACATAGAACTACAAAGCTACTAGCTAGGAAGGAGCAAGAAGTTGAAGATGAGACAATGATGATATGGAAAAGGATATTCAACATGGATCAACCAAAGGTAAAAGATACATCAGGTACATCTCAAGTAGATGATACTTTTATTGTGAATGAGTTAATAGGAGATGTGTTAGGAAGCATTCCAAGTATGGTTACACAGATATACCTAACAAAAGATTCAGATGATGATGTTATGATTGAGGATATCATTGAAATTCCCAACTCTCCTATTGTTGGAGATGAAGCTGAATATATTTCATTTTAGTCTCCACTTGATGTAAATCTAGCAGAGATAAATGATGATATAGTTGATGTTGAAACACAAAAAGTTTATGAGACAGAAAAGAGTAAATATACAAAACAGGTAACTGAGACCATTGAACAACCAACGGACACATCAGAATAGGCAAAGGATATAGATTAAGGTGAAGGTACTCAAGAAAAATAAGATGAACAATAGAAAGATCAAGTAAAGGACATAGAGAAAAATAAATGGGAAGCCTACTTTAAGATACATGATTGTTTTCTTTATGAGATTGTCATCTCAACATGGGTCAATGAGTTTGACTCAAAAAAACTACATAGTTGAATCCTGATAGAAATATCACAATTTGACTTGTTGTGGAACATATCTCCTACTTATTAAAATTAAGTTTATTTAAAACTTTGGTATCACCAACAGTCTTATATGGTTAGGATTAAGGTGTATGGTTCCAACTTCCTTGGAAAGTGTCCAAAGGCACTTAGGGTGTATTGAGGAAATAGTTTATAATATTTTTTCTCACCATTTTTTGTAATATAATCATAAGGGGTGATGGGTTCCACTAGAAATAGTAAAGGTGGGTGCCTAGAATGAGAAATTAATGACATGAGAAGAGGCAAATCAGCGACCTTTAGGCTTATCTAAGTAGATTCTTGGAAGAGGAAACATACGTCTCTTAATATTATCTCATTTACTACATTTAATATGATTTTATATTGCATGATTGAGTGCCCAAGTTGGAGGGAAAGTATTGAAGCCAAAATCAGTATATTTTCAACTTTTGTAGAGGAAATCCAATGGTTGGAGTCATTTGGAATGAAGAGCCTTCTTTAGATTTTTTGTTTGGTTATTTTGGAGCTCTTTCCATTCCATAAATTTATCTTTTTGTATATGGATTTAATGAGGAACATTTGAATGTAGAGTTAGTCTATAGGAACAAGGATACGTGGGAGGCATAAGGAGGTTGTTCAGAGGTACATAGGTGCAACCATGTTGGAGGCAAAGAGAAGAATGGAAAGTGAATTTATTATAATAACATTTATTTGTTGATAATGCATACTTGAATTTTTTTTCTTGGTGCACTTTTTTCCCACAAGGATTACTTCTACGTAAATCATGTGTTATACGATGTTCTTGTGTTGTTGATTTATGCATCTTTGTTGTTATCTTGTTGTTATAAATTCACATAAGGTAGTGTTAATAAGCATGATATGAATGTTAATTTTCAACCTCATAAAGAAGGATCTAATAATGCTAACTTCACATTAAGGTAACTTAATCTTTAGATTTGCATGTAAGTTTCATATTTTTATGTTGTAGTTCTCCAAGCCTTGCATCTCATCCTTTGTTTGGCTTATTGAATAGAGATTGATCTTTACAATCTTTGGTATTTAACTTATACATTTCTCAATAGTTGTGAGATTTAGTGGCCTAGACTTTGCAATACTAGTGGGCTCATGTTGATAAATTTACCATCTTCATGATATCCAATAATTCTATATGTAATTATTTTGGTTAAGTTTAGCATTTATTCTCTTTTTATTTCTTAATTATTTTTAATGTAGTGATGTTTCTTCATAGATTAAGACATGTGGAAGGTATAACAATTAGACATAATAAACATCTATTCATGTTTCTTTAATCATATATGAAGTTATGTGAACAAGGGCTCAATAGCACTTGGTATGGCAAATATATGGATTTCCTACAAGGAATTGGTATTGTAGTAATTTTCCTTCCCTTTTAATAATCTTTCCATTAGTACTCCATATTGAAAAGAAGCATCAATGAAGATATTTACAAAGTACCTACATAAAATTAACTTAAATAGAACCATTAATTAAGAAGTTTCTAGTAGAAAATTATGCTTAATTTTTTTAACTACACCCTATGATCATTTTCCCTCATTCTAATGATGAATTGCAAATTCTAATTTAAAACATTGATTCAAAAACGTACACACAAATTTCACTAGAAACTCTTTAATTAAATATAATGGATTGTGGAAATATAGGGTCTTTTATGATAGCTATATTATTTCAACTTTTCAATTTGGAAAATACGAATATATATATATATATTGTTATGGTTTTACAAATAAAATTACTTTTGTACGATTCAAATTGATCTAATGCTATAGTTATGAATATTTTCTATTTAGATTAGATATTGTAAATGCATTTACTTAAAAGATGTCAACAAATATTAGCTTGAAAAAAATTTATATTCGATTTATGATATAAGTTAGGTATATGTTTCAATATTCTTAGTGTCTTTTAAATAAACATGCTTAAGATAACTATGCTACTTTATAAAATTATTGAGATAGAGTGTAAATGATTATAAGTATGTTTTTTTCTCACTCTATTACACACTCTTTGCTACCATTGTGTGCAAGTCCTGAATTTGAGGGTCCACCCTGCCTTTCAAGCTATATTTATGTATGTACAAGTACAGGTATAGGTGCATGTATGTGTGTGTAAATATATATGTACACAAACACACACACATATATCTGTGTGTGTGTGTGTGTGTGTGTAAATATATGTATATATATTATTTTACTATTCACTATCATATATGTATGTATATACATTATTGTATACATATACTCTAAGTGCAATTTTGAATTAAAAATCAAATTAAAAAATATTGCTTGTATGTGTATGTGTGTGTGTGTGTGTGTAGAGAGAGAGAGAGAGAGAGAGAGAGAGAGAGAGAGAGAGAGAGCATATCCAATAGTTTAGTTCGCTGCAAGATAAAGTATTATAACGCAATGAAATACAATCTAGGTATAGTTGGACAACTTGTTCAATTGAATGAAACATAAAATTGTTTAATGTTATTTCCATAAATAGGTGTGAAACATTAAGAACTATATTATAGTTTATTTTCATAATTTTATCTCAAACTAGATTATAAAATATTTTAAACAAATCATCTCATAACTAACCTCCAAAAAAAGTGTCATATATATAAATAAAACCTTGACTTGATTCATCTATAACTATACATCAATAAAATAGTCATTCCCAATAGAGGTGCACTGCCTGAATTGTCCCCAATTTTATTTTTAGAACAGTGCAACTTCATCTTAGAAGAAATCTATTGGACCTTGTCTTTCTTGTGCTTGCATTGCACAATCATGTAAAATGAGAATTAAGGTTTCTCTTATATGACCAAACTGTTAGAATAACTGAGAGTGAGGGGTGAATCACTGGCCTTAATAATAATTCCAAAAGATCCAACCAGAAACTTATCTCTCAAATATAATATCTTCAGTTATCTTACAGTCCCAATGTCATCAAGATGTATGCCATTAATAATCTTAACAAATATAAACTACTCCGTAAGATATATTGTTTATCTTTTTTAGACTTTACCGAGTAGCAACAAATAAACTTAGTGTTAACCGACCAATCCAGTTTCAATAATGTGTAAAACAAAATATCAATGCAATGAAACATATACACATTTGACACATAGATTTTAACGTGGAAACCCAATATGGGAAAAACCACTTGGGACCGGTAACCCAAAATATTTTCACTCTTCTGAAGTGAGCTCAGTGAAGAGCCAACCCTATTAAAGGTTACAATACACACTATTAAGTGTGATCTTTTTAAAGAATTTAAAACCAACAGTTTGTCTTTTTACCTAGCACTCATTATTTTGTCAACAAGAAAACCTTTTGATACTCTTGAGTATCTCAAGACAATAAGGACTGTTAAATCCCACTCGGTTAAGAGATTTTCTGAATCAATGGTTAAACTAATACAGTAAATGATCTGTTCAAAATACAACTTTGATTTGAAAATATTTAAATCTATTGTTAGCTCTATAATACCTCTCTAATCAATATACACTTTAGTTCCTTTGCTTTCATTCTTTGTTCTGCTTGGTGAATGCTCTGTCCTCTATTGCTTGGTGTCTGTAGAATTCCTTGGATCTGTTCTTCAACCTGTATGATCAGATCTACATGAAGAATTCTATCTTCACACAAAATATATTTAGAATTCCTCTTTTTGATAATGAATTCCTTGTCTCTTTATATAGACATGATTAGTTGCTTAATCTCCTTGTTTTTATCGTAGATCTCTCCTTGATGCGTAAAACTCACCATACGTTGTTTTATCCTCTAAAGCTCTCCTTTAGTTTTATTCCATAAATCTCTCCTTGATAACTGTGAATAAAATGTGCTTTAAATATTATTTCTTGCTTTAGTTTAACTGATCGTTGAAAATAAAGCAATCAATAAGGCAACCCTAAATTGTAGCTCTGCCAGCTAAGCAATTTTGTCATTCTTTAACTCCAGTTATGCTCGGTCATCATCTTCAGTTATGATCAGTCATTAAATCCAGTTACTGTGGTGCTCGGTATACACTCTAAACTTCTCGGTGTTCACTGTCACTCGATGTATACAGAATTTTTATATTTTACCGACAACATAAACTTTGTCTCTTCAGATCTTCAAGGTTATGACAATATGTGTATGAGCAATCAAACCATATCAAGTTGACATCAATGAAAATATAATACATTAACTTATTTAATGTCTTGCATTCACTTTTGCAGCTCAGTGACCATCAACTTATCATCTTCAAACATTCAATCAGTTATAGTTCATCAATCCCTCCCTTTGGCATTGATGGAAACATACTATGAAATATGCAGTATAAAACATGTCATAACATAGCAAACTTATTGTTCTATAACCAATACAAATATCTGAATCTCGGTAAGCTCTTCTAGCTCAGATTTAATATGTTTAGTCACAAAAAAAAATGTTTACCATACATCTCTCCCTGTAGATTTGATTATGTTGTGTTCTCTCCCTTTCTTCATTCCCTTCAATTGATAGGTGTAGCAATTCTATCTTTGATTTTGTCTCTCCCTTTCTTGTAGAATCTCTTCTCCCTTTTCTGGATAGATATGCAGTGTTAACTCTCTCAAATTCTATCACTTTGATGAATGGTTATTTCATTGAATCTTTCTCTCAATTGAATCTTAATCTCTTCTCCCTGATGTATATTTCATTTCTTCTCCCTGATGTATATTTCATTGAATATTTCTCTCCATTGAATCTTAATTTCTTCTCCCTTATGGATATTTCATTGATTCTTTCTCTCTCTTTGACAATTATGCCAAAAACAATATACAGCTCTGTAGTAGCCGACAATCAGATAAGTACCTTCAGTGTACTGATATATCATTGTAGTCCATATCTCAGCTTGCATCAACATGATTAATCTTTTGATAATGTGTAGGATGATACAACCTCCTACTCAGCTTGGTGACCAATAGACAAGGGACGAACCCCTAGTCTATTCCATAGGTATTCAAATGTATATTTTGGCAATGGTTTTGTGAATATGTCTACTAGTTATTCTTTAGATTGTACATATTCCAGTATCACTTGTTTCTCTTGTACTTGTTCCCTCAATTAATGATACTTAATAGATATGTGCTTTGTCTTAGCATGCATTAAAGGGTTCTTTGAAATGTTTATAGCACTTGTATTATGACAATAGATAATTAATGGGTCAAGAATTTCCTCATCCATACCTTTCAACAATTGCTTGATCCATGCAATGTTAGAGCAATTTGCAGAAGCATCTATTTATTCTGCTTCTGCAGTTGATTGAGATATGCATCCGTGTTTTTTACTTATCCATGTGACAAGTCTGTCACCCATAAAGAATTCTCCTCCTGTACTGTTCTTTCTATCATCTATGTTTCCAGCCCAATCAACATCAGTATAAACTTGTAGCTCAAATTTTCCTTCTTTAGTGTACCACAAACCATAGTCTTCAGTATTTTTCAGATATCTTAAAATTCTTTTAATAGCAGTCATGTGTGATTCCTTGGGGTTAGCAGAGAATCTTGCAACTATACCAACTGCATGTGCTATATCAGGTCTAGTGTGTACAACATACGTTAGTTTACCAATCATAGATCTATATAAGGTCTGATTTACCTCAGTTTTCTTGTCTTCCTTTGTCAATTTGCATCTAGTTGTCATAGGTGTTCCAACTGGTTTGGAGTCCTCCATCTTGAATATCTTCAGAACTTCTTTGATGTATTTTGATTGTGTGATATAGATGCCTTCATCCTGTTGTAGAATCTATAGACCAAGAAAAAATTTGATCTCTCCAAACATTGACATTTCAAATTCTTTTCTCATTTCATCAACAAATGATTTGCATAGCATATCATTACCTGCAAATATGATATCGTCAACAAATATCTCAACAATCAAAATTGCATCATCAGTATCTCCTTTCAAATACATATTACTGTTGTCACTTGTTCTGAAAAATCTAATACTAATGAGATAAGAGTGAAGTCTTTCATACCATGCTCTCGGTTCTTGTTTCAATCCATACAAGGATTTTTGTAGTATACAAACCATGTTTCTCTTGTTAGGATCAACAAACCCTTCAGGTTGTTCAATGTATACCTCCTCTTCTAGTATTCCATTTAGAAATGCAGATTTAACATCCATTTGGTATACTTTAAATCCTTTAAAAGAAGCATAAGAAATTAGAATTCTTACTCCTAGTCTAGAAACGGGTGCAAAGGTTTCTCCATAGTCAATACCTTCTTCTTCTGTATATCCTTTGCATACCAGTCTTGCTTTGTTCCTTGTGACTTCTCCATTCTCATTAAGTTTGTTTCTGAAAATCCATTTTGTGCCAATGGCATTTTTGTCACTCGGTCTAGGTACTAATGTCCATGTTTTATTCTCCTCGATATGTTCAATCTCTTCACTCATTGCACTAGTTCCATTCTTGATTCTCAAGTGCAACATTAACAGATTTAGGCTCAAAATCACAAATCAAACATCTATTGTCAAGTGACTTACTTCTTGTTCTTGTTCCTAGTCTTTTGTCCCCAATGATCTGGTCATGTGGATGGTGTATTCTGACATATTTAGCAAGTACAATTTTAGATCTATGTTCTTCATTTTGATCTTCATGTTGATCTTCATCACTTGGTTCAGCATTGTGAGCATTTTCCTGATTCTCGGTGTGTGCAGTCTGTTGTTGGGTTGCATTGTTCTGTCGCTTGGGCAAGGTGTCAGGTTCTTCAATGTAGATAAATATGTTGTAATATCCAGGTTCCTTTCTGCTTTCTTCATCATTTTTCTCAGCAAATTCATCCACTTTAATATTTGCACTCTCAATGATTTTGTTAGAAGATTTGTTCATACATTTATAAGCTTTGCTTTTAGTAAAATATCCTAGAAATATTCCTTCATCACTTTTAGAGTCGAGTTTCCCATTTCTATCATCTTTCGGTATATAACATTGACTTCCAAAAATTCTAAAGTAACTCACATTTGGTGTGTATCCATACCATAGCTCATAAGGTGTCTTATATGTGTCTTTCTTCAATTGACCTCGGTTCAGTGTATAGACAACAATACTTACAAATTCTCTCCAAAATGTTTGTGTGATGTCTTTTTCAATAATCAGTGTTCCAACACAATCAACAATTGATCTATTCTTCCTTTTAGCAATCCTATTTTGCTGTGGTGTACTTGGTGCAGAAACTTGTCTTGTAATCTCATGCTCATTACAAAAGTTAGTGAATCAATCGGAAATAAATTCTCCTCCTCTATCCGATCTTAAACATTTCATTTCTTTTCCACTTTTTTCCACTTTATCTTTATACCATTTGAACATCTTAAATGCTTCAGATTTCTCTTTTAAGAATATGACAGTCATCATCCTAGAATAGTCATAAACAAATAGAATAAAGTATCTATCACCATAATAGCTCTTTGTTCTCATTGGTCCACATAAGTCAGTATGGACTAACTCCAGAATAGCATTGGATGTGTAGGTTTTGCTTTTGAAACTAGACTTTGTCAATTTTCCTATTTGATAATTCTTGCACATAACATGGTCGGGATTTGAAATACTTGGTAAGCCTCTCACTTTTATTTTCTTTCTTATCTTAACCATGTTGTCAAAATTCACATGACATGACCTTTTATGCCACAACCAAACATCTTCATTTCTAGCCAATAAACAAGTGGTCTCAATATTATCAAGATAGAATAGATTACCTTTTGTTTGTTCACCAGTATCGATCAACTTTCTTGTTCCATTATAGATTATTGCCTTTTTGTTCTCAAATACAACTTGGTGTCCTGTGTTGTTTAGCTGTGAAACACTCAACAGATCATAGTTAAGTCCTTTCACCCAATATGCATTATCACATTTGATCATATTATTCAACATGATGGTACCTTTTCCTCCAATTGGGCAAAGTGAGTCATTACCCATCCTAACTGATCTACCATTATAATATTCAAAAGTTTCAAAATTTTCTTTATCTCCAGTCATGTGATGAGTACAACCACTATCAATAATCCAAACAACATTTTTTTTAAATTTAGATATGAGTGTTGTTTCAACATACCTTTCTTCTTCGTCTGAATCATCCTTCATGGCAACAAATACTACCTCAATATCTTCATTAGAATCAATATCATAATTTTAAGCTTTGTTCTCAACCAGGTGGGTGATCCCACAAAGTTGTGTCCCACTTTTAGGCATGAAGAAAAATCACGCGGATGAACTTTTTTCATTTTTGACCCCTTCGAGCGAATGGGGGTGTTCGTGCGAAGGGAAAAAACCCCTTCGCGTGAACTATATGAAATGGGGGGTTCGCTCGAACTAGATCCAATTCGAGCGAACCCTGTAAATCAACAAAAAATAAGCAATTTGTGAAAATTTTCCATGGGGGGGATCACTAGAAGGGGGCTTTCTCTAACCCCCTTCGCTAGAAGGGGTGTTCGAGAAAACCCCCTGAATTTGGCCTTCCTCTCCAAAGCCAACAAATTTCTACAATTTTTTTCCCTTTGAAGGTCTCAATCAAGGACCAAATAAAAAAAAAAATTGAAACCCAAATGGCATATTATGCTACTCAAAACAAGCTTTACAATGACTATGATTTTGATATATATTAAGTTCATTGTGACTTTCTATTTTTAGTTTAATTAAACATAGGTTGTCTAGCCATTTAGCAACCTCTCTCTTCGACGCTTCGGGAAAAATAGTAAAAGAGGAAAACAAAATTATGAAAAATATGTAGGAAAATAGTATTTGTGTTACCTTTCTATGAAAAAAATAAAAAATGAATTTCGATATACATAGATCAAGTAGAGCAATCCAAGTGACCTTGTGTCTAATTTACAGTTACTGTCACTTTAGAACTTAATAAATTATTAAATATTGACCCAAAATGAATGAAACCAATTGCATCCTTTAGATATTGAAGTTACAAAAATAACCTCGAAATAATTACATCATTATCATATTTTTTAAAAAAAGTTATGTTGATCCAAGTGACAGTCACTCCTTAAAAACACTATTTTTTCACACAAACCACTTTTCAAAGGAGAAGGAAAAATGAATTTAAATTTTTTTTAAATATATATTTAGAAACTAGAAATAAAATGCTAAAATACTCTAGTTTACATCATCTTCAAATTCCTAATAGTTTTGCGGCAACAGGTGTTCGAAAGTGAAGTTTTTTCTTAGAATGTTGATCTCAGTGTCAAAGTTGGCCAAAAAGTGGGACACACTATTGTGGGACCACTTAGGTAACAAGCCTTCTTGTCTTTGTCCTTGTAATCTCGATTATCTCTTTTTTCATAGTTTCGGTTGCTTCTGTAGTCTCGGTCATCACTTCTATCATACTTCTTTTCATAAGATATGTCATTGTCTCTTTCATCCTTTCTCTTGTTAGGGCATCTACCAGCAAAATGTCCAATTTCTTTGCAATTAAAATAGACCAATGGTAATTTACCTTTATATTTTCCTTTACCTCTATGTAATCTCCTAACCATTAGTGCTTCAATTTCATCAAGTTCTTGTTTATCACTATCATTTCTCATAGTGTGTTTGTTACTATATTTGCTTATTTTTAGAGAGGATTTGAATGCAAACTCAATAGTAGGTAAGACACTATTGTCATAGTTGTTCATCTCAAATGAAATAAGTCTACCAATCAAACTATTATTTCTTACAACTATTTCTTCATCAAGTACTCCTCCCTACTCCACGGATAGCATTAACAACTTTTTTGGTTCCGTCACTGTACTGAGTGATGTTCCCTCCTTCTTTCATTCTCAGGTCATCAAACTTTCCTCTTAGGCTTTCATCTTTAGCTCTCATCACATTGGCATCTCCTCCATGCACTATCTTGATTTTATCCCACATTTGCTTTGCATAGGTACATGATTTCACATCTTCAAATTCAACATCGGTTAGTGAAGAAGCAAGTTTTATCATCATAGAATTGTGTTCATGTTTCTCTCTCAATTGATCAACAGTCAGATGTCCAGTAGGTGCAACATATTCAGTATCCAAGTGTTGTGTAACATCATTTCCAATACCAGATAGATGAAGTCTTATCCTGCTTTGCCATGATGCAAAGTTGTCCTTGTTCAACTTAGGCACATCCCT
>MU224326.1:2924259-2948955 GCA_018584345.1 Thuja plicata | reverse complement strand
AATACCAGATAGATGAAGTCTTATCCTGCTTTGCCATGATGCAAAGTTGTCCTTGTTCAACTTAGGCACATCCCTTTTACTCATCTTGTGATCTTTAGCTTAAGTCCCTTTAAACTTTTCTTCCAAGTGCCAAAGCTCTGATACCAATTGTTAGAATAACTGAGAGGGGGGGGTGGATCAGTGGCCTTAATAATAATTCCAAAAGATCCAACCAGAAACTTTTCTCTCAAATATAATACCTTCAGTTATCTTACGGTCCCAATTTCATCAAGATGCATGCCATAAATAATCTTAACAAATATAAACTGCTCGGTAAGATATATTGTTAATCTTTTTTAGACTTTACCGAGTAGCAGCAAATAAACTTAACGTTAACTGACCAATCCCGTTTCAATAATATATAAAACAAAATATCAATGCAATGAAACATATACACATTTGACACAGATTTTAACGTGGAAACTCAATATGAGAAAAAACCACCTGGGACCGGTAACCCAAAATATTTTCACTCTTTTGAAGTGAGCTCGGTGAAGAGCCAACCTTGTTAAAGGTTACAATACACACTATTAAGTGCGACCTTGTTAGAGGATTTAAAACCAAAAGTTTGTCTTTTGACCTAGCACTCACTATGTTGTCAACGAGAAAATATTTTGATACTCTTGAGTATCTCTATACAATAAGGACTGTTAAATCCCACTTAGTTAAGAGATTTTCTGAATCAATGGTTAAACTAATACAGTAAATGATCTGTTCAAAATACAACTTTGATTTGCAAATATTCAGATCTATTGTTAGCTCTATAATATCTCTCTAATCAATATACACTTTAGTTCCTTTGCTTTCATTCTTTGTTCTGCTCGGTGAATGCTCTGTCCTCCGTTGCTCGGTGTCTGCAGAATTCCTTGGTTCTGTTCTTCAACTTGTATGATCATATCTGCATGAAGAATTCTATCTTCACACAAAATATAATCAACATTCCTCTTTTTGATAATGAATTCCTTGTTTATTTATATAGACATGATTAGTCACTCAATCTCCTTATTTTTGTCATAGATCTCTCCTTGATCCATAAAAATCATCATGCATTGCTTTATCATGTAAAGCTCTCCTTTAGTTTTATTCCGTAAATCTCTCCTTGATAATTGTGAATAAAACGTGCTTTAAATCTTCTTCCTTGCTTTAGTTTAACTGATTGTTGAAAATAAAACAATCAATCACTCAACCCTAAATTGTAGCTCTCCCAGATAAGCAATTTTGTCATTCTTTAACTCCAATTATGCTTGGTCATCATCTTCAGTTATGCTCGGTCATTTACTCCAGTTATTGCGGTGCTCGGTATACACTTGCTCGTTATACACTTGCTCGGTATACACTGTGAACTGCTCGGTGTTCACTGTTATTCGATGTATACAGACTTTTTATATTTTATCGACAACATAAACTTTATCTCTTCAGATCTTCAAGGTCATGACAATATGTGTATGAGAAATCAAACCATATCAAGTTGACATCAATGACAATACAATACATTAACTGATTTAATGTCTTGCATTCACTTTTGCAGTCGGTGATCATCATCTTATCATCTTCAAACATTCAATCAGTTATAGTTCATCACAAACCAATTTGTCTTTGGGACTTGATATGAAAAGGACTATAGTTTATGAAATAGTTTTTCCCTCCAAAAGTGAAGTGTTTATTGCATGTCAAGCACTTATACCTTGCCTACAAAACCTTGGAATAATATCTAGACTTGGTATTAAGAGAATGACACTTTAAACAAGTGAGCTTTTTAGGGGGCTCTTTCAATGCTTTTGTTTTTAATCCTTCACACCCCTTCATTTGTTTTAGGGGATATTCGTAGAAGAATCTTTGTGTCTACCTTCATTTTCTCTGATTTTGCCAAATGGTTAAGAATAATTTCTTCAATTATGTTCTCCATCTACAAATCACTTTCTCTATTCTAATATAGTTATATTAAATGGCATATGTATTGTAAATTCTTGTCATGTCTCTAATTTATAATTTGATTTTTCCTATGGATTTGCCCTTGATTTGTGACTTTATTACATTGGCTTTACTTCACAACCAATTAGAAGCATTTAGTTGGTTCACTTAGCAATTAGAAGCAATTAGTTAGCTTTGCTCAGCATTTAGTTGGCTTTATTTGACAAACAATGAAAATCATTTAGTCAATTTTTCTTGGTTGTTTTTTTAAGAGAAAAATGGGTAGAAGAAAGGTTATTAGAGATTGGGATGACGTTGCTAATAGTAACTTATGGTTTAAAGCTTTAAAAAAATCTATTTTTTTATATTGTTTGAGAGAAAACAAAACTCTATCTAATCTTTTATTCTATGTCCTCGTGCAATTGTTTAAGTTCAATTTCTACTTAAAAAATGAAAATTAGCATTGGAAAAAAGGGGAGGAGGAAATAAGTAGTAACTACTTATTGGGAAAAATGACACATGGCTCCACAAATTATTTTCCTTCTTATTTCTCTCATATTTTTTTCTCTAAATAATTTTTTATTAATTATTTTATTTAAAAATAATTACTCTCAAAATAAGCAACAAAATTTCATAATCATGGAACCACCAACTCCACAAATTGTTGTTAAAAATAGTAGCTACTATCCAAAATAAACTTAACAATCTTATGAAAACTTGCCATTAATAAAAAATTATACAATTTTATAATAAAAATTATTTTCCTAAGTCACATTTTAACATACAATTTTCCAATCAGCATAATCACGTATATCCTCTTCACTTGAATCCTCCTCTATAATATAAATATTAATTAAAAATAAAAATACTATTAGAAAAGAAAAGAATTTCCCTAATAGAATATTGAGAACCCACCATTGACTTATAGTCCAATGTGTGTCTAAATGTCAAACTTTTTTAATGACTCTAAAAAACCTACTTTTAACTTGGAGAAAATAAAAAAACTAAGAAATTAAGAACAGGCCCCGACGATGACGGAATCGAGCTTTAATGAATCGCTTCTCAAGTCCAATGCCGTCCTAAACAGGTTTAAATTCTCTGTACAAAACAAAGTCTTGGTAGTTTTGACGGCAAGATTTAACTGGAATCTTGAAAGATTGGCCAAAAATCTTAATTTTTGTTTTCTATTACAGTCAGATTTCACAGTACCTGGCGTTTGGGGCAGGTTAGGTTTGATACTTAAATGATTTTGACTGATGAGATTCATGATTGACTGTTAATTGTGATGAGATTTATGATCATTTAATCTACGACAACTGTTAATTTACATGTATATTTGCTCGTCTTGTTACAATCTACCATAGAGACAAAAACCTAAAAATTCCATTTTTGGCTGTGATTCCATCTCTTTTACAGCTGCACTGCATAACGGCTATTAAGGGGAGTCAATTCAATCGTCATGTTTTCAGGCTTTTGACTTTGGAATACATCGCCGCTGATTTAGGCAATGGGCATTCTCCAACGAATCGGGGTTTTCTCCACCGTTTGGTTCATCGGATGAGCTGCAAAAGCGGGCCCAGGTCCCGCTGAAATGTCCCACTTACCAGTCAAAAGATCCTCAAGATTTTCGTGCATGGTGACACTAATCATCAATACATACTACAACAGTCTGAACATTTCTGTTTTTTTATAGAAAAAGTAGAGCAAATGTGAAAACCCAATTATGATCATTTCTGGTTTTTTTAAAGAAAAAGCGAAGCAAATGTGAAAACCTAATTATGATGTAAAATGGAGTGAGGATGAAAGACGTTGGGAATCCAATAAATTAAGCTTATAGATTTTGAGCTTTAATGGGGTGAGTGAATGCCGAGCGACAAACGGCGTTTCAGCTCTCCAAGAACCGTTGAAGAGATTTCGTAAAATGAGTTTGTCAGGGGCATGAATTTGTTTTCCTTCTTCTCAATGCAAATGTCTACAAGCCCTAACCCTAATGTAACTTGCAGCAAATAAAGCAGGGGAGCTGATCAATGCGTGCGCCAGTTTTGTTTCCCTGGCCTCACGGCACGTGACACGATCATTAATGGCCCCTCTGCTGGAGGATTTGAAAAAATTATTTCTTTTGGTTGTTTATTTATGAGTTGATTTCGGAGCTTTCTTGAGAAATTCAAGAACTTATCTTGACAATGTATATAAATAATTACATGTTAAAATTTTGTATGGAATGATAGATTGACACAGGTGAGTCCAAAGGCTTTGCTAAATTGATTAGGTAAAAAGAGAGATTTTGAAATGATCTAGATTAACCTTTGTTAAATTGATTAGGTTAAAAGAGAGATTTTGAAATGATCCAGATTTTAATATAGAGAGATTCTTGTTGTAAGTGAGTCCAAAGGTTTTGGTAAATTGATTAGGTAAAAAGAGAGATTTTGAAATGATCTAGATTTTAATATAGAGAGATTCTTGTTACAAGTAAGTCTAAAAGTTTAGGTAAATTGATTAGGTAAAAGAGAGATTTTTAAATGATCCAGATTCAATTTTTTAGTTTTTAGGTGATACATTCATGTTACCCTCTATATTTATGAAGAATGGATCAATTTATGATTTGAAACCCTCTCAATTGAATCATGATACAATATTATTATTTTTTCTTAAATTTTTAATCACATTTTCTTATCCATCATCAACTTAAAAATATAAATCTTAACAGCTTAATTTATTTCAGATCAGTTTCCTTGATTCATGTTACTTTACTAATGAAATATGAACCAATTTATTTGACTTAAACCCTCACAACTTAATCCTAATACCATATCATTAATTTATTAAGTTTTCCATCACACTCCCTTATCCATTATTCAACTTAAGAATAAAAACTTAACAGCTTAACCCATTTCACTTTAGTTTCTGGATTTCAATAAAATATGGATCATTTTATTTGACATTGAAACCCTCCAACTGAATCCTGATACAATATCATCATTTTGTTGAATTTTTCAATTGAACTTCCTTATTCAGCATCAAATTAAAAAATATATAAAACTTTGACAGCACTACATCAGCTTCTGAATGATCTTGCATATCCATAAGACAACCACCATGATCAAGATACTTAACCAACAGCTCTGGTGATGATCAAGATATTTTTGCTTATTGATATTGCCTAGCCAGGGATATGTGATACTCGTGGTACGAAACGACACTATACGTATCTCAGAGTTGTTGAGCCTGACAAAAGAGAAGTTTATCCTCTGAAAAGCTTTTATTTGGTTTCAGAGGCGCAACACAAAAAGTGGGAGCTCAATTCCTAAATTCAGGGGCCCATTCCTGATCATAGAATGGCCCTCCTTCGAATTAGTCTTTGCCAAAGGACAAAATATAATGCCCCGAATTATTCCTCACATGCAGAAGTCACACTTAAATTGATAACTTGTACTCTGGATGGTTGGGAAAGACAGACTGAAAAGGGCTATTAGCTCAATCCTATAGTAATGTACAGCAATCAGTAATCCACCAAATTCAAAATGGTTGTTACCTAATAAAAAATTAGGAAACAGTCATAATTATCCCAATATATCAGACCCGGCGACATTATTGAAACCACTTTGCAAGGAAACCCATTCTGGAGACAAATTAATGTGTCCCACAGAAAGCGCACCAAGTAAAAAAAAATCCTATTTTACAGCCTTGATTATCTGTTGGAGAAATAACTTTTAAGAGGTCTTGCTCCCAAAAAGAAAAGTATAACACCGTTCACAAAACATAATGTTTCTAGTGCTCAACACAGTAACATGATATCTGACACTGAGAGAAAAAATGAATATATTCTTGTGGGTAATAAAAAGGCATAGAAATCTCTGCCAGGAAACAGCTTCAAAATGAACCCCAATGGAGGTCAGTCATATATTACAGGCCTTCCCAATCTAACAAGAAAAAATGTATATATGATTGTATATATACTAGTTATCTACCACACTGAGATAGATGAGACAATGAAAATCTCATGTATCCTGATAAATCTATCTCCACCTAGTCTTGTGACTGGGGCTGCCTGATTCACCATCACTGTCATCTGTGCCTTTGCCATTTGGTTTTGAAATTGCAGCCACATTCTCACGACGAGCTTTTGCAGCAGCCTCACGGCCAATTCGTCGATCCTGTCCACACACAATATAAAATTTGTGTTATTGCAATTGTTTCTGAATTAGATTGTGTTCAAGATTGTTTCATCAACATTTTAGATCACGCTCTGGTCCATCATTGAAAAATTTGTAATTTAAATTTCAGAGTAGGTGACTTATTAACCAGAGACATAAGATACAGATGTCAGAAGATACAGATGTTATATATATACATACATCTCGAAAGGGGAACTCATCTGCTTCTAGCATGTGGATAACATGACCCATCTTGGGCCTCTTGTTAGCATCAGGATCCACACAGCGGAGGGATACCAGTAAAGCTCGTTTCAAAGCCCTGGCTGAGGGTTTTTCTTCCATTAATGGGTCTACTACTTCCTCTGACCTTCTGCTCCCCACCATCATTTTCAACCATTCTACCAGATTTACCTGTCCAAATAGAAAGAACAAAATGAATATTAAACATCTAGTAACAATCAGTATTGCTGACTAGTACTGCAAAAACAGCTAGCCTGGGTATAATAAACCATTAAAAATATGGGATGGTTTCAACAACATATAAAAGAACCCAACGTGGTGAACATGTCAAAATATCTAAAAGCAGTATAACCAATTTAAGAAGAGTAAAGTTTTGATTTTTGAAGTAGCATTTATTTAATATACATTTCTTCTGCTATCCGAGATCATTTGCTGCTGTAAAAAATTCAGAAAATTGTAAAAATCAGAAACAACGGAGTGAATGGGCATTGTCAATTTTGTTACCTCTCCAGCAGGTCTCCCATAATCAACAGGGCTTCTTCCTGATATGATCTCCATGATGAGTACCCCAAAACTGTACACATCGCTTCTCTCATTCAGCATTCCTGTGCTGGCATACTCAGGTGCCACATATCTGAAAAGAAGAGACAAACCTCGATGAATTTTCTATCAATAGTATCAAAATCCTCAAAACTACTTTTAGGATATAAAGAAAGCTAAAAAGAGAGATCCCATAGGATCAACATCTCAATCAAAGTTTTTCCATGGTCTGAGGGTATGATTCTTTTTTGGAAGGGCACTTGATTTTCTATGATTGAAATCTTCCGAGGGAAACAATTCGTCATGATGTTAGAACCCAATTGCAAAGACATGACTTTTGACAATAAAATTAGCCACAAAGCAGGATTGGAATCACTAGTACTACTCACCCAAAAGTCCCCATTACCCTTGTTGTGACATAGCTCTTCTCAGAACCCAGAAGCTTGGCCAGTCCAAAGTCAGATACCTTGGCATTCCATTGCCTGTCCAGAAGAATATTGCTTGATTTAACGTCTCTGTGAACAACCTTGGGCTCTAACCCCTCGTGTAAATATGCTAGCCTGCAACAACATTCATGATCCAAAATCAGCTGGATTCCCACCTTATTGCCAAAATGCACTGCTGCATAAAGGAAGCCTAATACTAGCGTGCGTACTACTACTAACAAGTAAGTTAACAAAGAATAATTATGATCGGTTACCCTTTGGCTGTCCCAAGAATAATTCTCATTCGGATCTCCCATGTGAGAGGACTGGAAGGCCCTACATCTCCGTGAAGCCACTGTTCCAAGTTGCCATTGTCAACGAACTCGTACACAAGCATCCTGTGGGTGTTTGTCAAAACACATTCCTCAAATAACACTAGAAAACTTAAAATGTATACTGCAAAGGTCATTATACCTAGCATTTAGAAAACTCAAATTCTAAAATGAAATGTATCTAATCTGCAGTGGCCATACGTAATGCTTCATATTTACAGATCCACCATTGACATACCTGTGAGCACCCTCAGCACAATACCCATTTAGACGAACAAGATTTTTGTGCCTGACTCGTCCAATTGCTTCTACTTCCACTCTAAACTCCTTTTCAGCTTGACCCCTGTCAAAAGAAATACATTAGCATTCCATTTCAGAACAAATACTAAGATATATCATTCAAACCTATACTGTTGTGTTCCTGAAATTCCCCCTTACTTGTTATTCAGAAGGTTTTTCACAGCTATACTGTTTCCATTCGGCAATGTGCCTTTATAAACAATCCCATAACCTCCTTCCCCAATAACATTCTCATCTTGAAAACAATTTGTGGCAATCTCCAAGTCTCTGAGGGTGTACCAATGACCCCAGCCAAGATGTGACACTTCAGGCACAGAACTAGAAGTAGCAGGTGATTCAGCTGATCTAGCAGTCTCCCCACTGGCATTAGAACCCTTATCAGATAACATCGACCCATGTCTGTCTCCTTCATTATGCATACCCCTAAATGGTGTAGCCCCAGTACGATGATGGTGATGTTGTTGGTCCCTCTCCCCAGCAAGCCCTATTTCACGCATTGCTCCTTCAACTGCCCTCTGTGGCCTGTTGGCATTTCTGTCATCTAACAGGGACTGCTTTTCAATGGGTTTTCCACCATTAGCCCCCAACTCAGTCTCAGAGCTGTGAGAGGAAGGCTTAGAATGGTGTCCATAGCCAATGAGAACAGCCTTCTCCAGGTCTCTGTCACTTGAATCATTCCTCCCACAAGAGACAGCAGCACCTCCCCCTCCTCTAGTACCCAATGGATCAATCCTCACCTCCTGAATCTCCTTAGATATCATGGGGATCAATGCAGATGGGAGCTTTTCTGGCAACCTCTTGGATGACTTCTTCCTTGATGTCAGCCACAAGGACAGAACAAACAAAATCAGAACTATGAATGCTCCAACACCAATCCCAATCAGAACCCACAGTCTCAGTCCAAATATGGATGTCTTCTTGGATAGCTGATCATTCAAAAAGCTTGTGGTGCTGCTAGCAGTATTGTTAGATGCCCCCATCCTGCCTCCTCCTACTGGGATTTCACTTTGAAACAAAAAACCAAAAACAGAGACTGTTAAAAACTCACAGGCTTAAACAATCTGCAATCTGTTTCGACCTGCATTTTCATAGCAAAACTTGCATTTTTTTCTCCTATCAAGTATGCGGCAGATTCTTTATACACATAGCAGATCAGCCCTGTTCGCATGCTGCAACAGGAAATAATAACGCTCTAGATGTCGCTGTCTTTCCACTTGACAATCTTTGGACGCCAACAAATCAACGGTTACTTTGAAATTTCTTCTTGAAAGATTTCTTTCATACAAGCCAATTGGAGCATGGAAGAAGCTTCTGCAAGAAGAATTGATCCCACAAATGCATTAGCAAAAAGAAAACCGAACATTTTACTTCTTCACATTTAAACTTCTCAAAGAGAAGGATATATATAAATACCCATCCACTACATTTGTATCATGATGATCAGTCCAAGCAGAGAGTACAAAGCAAACCACAACGGGTATGGTTTGTAATAGGGGCAAGTTAAAAAGTGGACAGTGTTTTGATTTGAAATGCTCTTTCAAGTCCGCGAGGAAGAATATATTTTTCTGTTCCTGCTCGTCCCTTGTGATTAAGTTTGCCCAATTAGCTTGAGATTTTGTAATATTTTATGTTAATTGTATTGTTGTTTACATAAATGACAATAAATATAATAATAATTACATCAAATAATTGCAGAATTGCACCATTTAACATGTACGTAGGGTTCTTATATTTTCCTGGGTTAGGTAATTGTGATAAGTGCATATTTGTAGCATTTTTTTATTTTATTTTATTGTGTTTGTTTTGATTAGTATTTAAATATAATAATTAATTTATGTGGTTTTGTTTTGCATTATTATCACATTTTAAGCTAAATTTTGGAGGAAATCTCATGGTTAAGCGTGTTTGAATTGGAGTAGAACTATGATGGGTGACCTCCCGGGAAGGCCCAATGTTTCACCTCTGCGAGCATCACTTAGATGCAATGAGTGTTAAGTGATCCAAGTTACTTATATACTTGCAAGTCTAAATCCTTTAAGTTTAAAATTCTTGTTATAAACAAATATTGTCAACTCGTTATTAGTTGGTGTGAATCAAATTAGTGCACATTTGTGTGCTTGGTTCTTGCCATTCATTTATTTGAAATAATGGAGGAATCATTAAGCACATCTAGAATTCAATTTGTAAAAAGGGATAAAAGGAATCTAGGACAATTACATTAGCACATGTCATCACAGGTCCAAATGCTTATTGTTTTTTATCCTTCACATAGGACCATCAAGTTTTCATGTTAGGGATCTAACTGAGGACAGCTTCACTCTCACAAAATTCAGCATAAGTCCCATGAGCATTCTTGTACATTATATTTCCTTATGCATATTTAGACATAAAAAATCAAGACTAGTGAACTCCACCAAATCATAGTCTACCTATTTAGATATATGAGTTATAGTATGCAAGTTTAGATCCTACTAGTAGAGATTAGGATCACATTTCTATAGGAGCACATGAGCATAAATAGTCAATTTATGGGTCAGATATCTTCACCTAATTGTGCATTAAAATTCTAACACATTAATGAATCAATTTCTAGAATATATCACACACATTCCCCTCATTGAATTTTGAGCCAAGTAGTTATTGTCTTTCATGTTGTAATTCATAAAAATGGTCATTGTCTCTAAGTGAATGTTCATTGTGTAAAACTTTAGTTCCATGTAATGAATTAACTTACATAATAGAAGAATATAATAGGCACTTGATAATACTTGAGAATAATAAGTCACAAGTCAAGAGAACAAACATCCAAAAGTCTTCAATAAGAACTAAATTCACAATATGATGATAAGAAATTACCAACTTCCTCTCATATATCTCATACATATGTGATGGATGTCACTCAAAGTGACATTACTAACTATAAAAAATTATATAAATGATCATCTAATATTATGATAGTCACAAGTCAACTACACATATCCTTATACATAATATAGGTTAATAGTGTAGCATGCACTTCACCTTAAAACTAGCATTATCTCCAATGTTGATAATATTTGGATAATTATGGAATGCTTTTATATTACTATGTTGTGATATTCATCCATGTGATTAGATACTTTGTCATTGTCCTCATCCACAACCTCTCGATGCTAGTCTAAAGGATTCCCTTAGGTTCTAAAATGATTGTACCCTCCTTTCAACCTCTTGTAACTTTGTATGTGTTGAAAGTATGTACTAATCAACTTGTATGTGTTGAAAGTATGTACTAATCTATTGGTATACCTTCAAGAAGAGGTGATGAATGGTGGTTGGTTCCTAGATAGTAATTGAATGACCTAATCTCAAATTGTTTTGGGTAGTAAAAAAATTGTGATCTCTCCAAACAATGATAGTATGTACTAAAATATTATTGCTTGAGCACTTCTTCTTTTACTACTGCTTCACCTTACTCTTCCTCTTCTACCTCCTCTCCTTCTCCTTCTTCGCTAGCACCTATCTAGTTAAATCTAGTGATATAGTTGAAGTAGTTATCCATAGACATTGTCGTAATGTGTTGTAAGCTCCTCTTGAAAATTAGACCATGTGACAATGTATCCATTCTTTTTCTTCTCTTCACATAGCCAATGATACCAAATGAATCAAACGAGTTCCAATCATAACAAGATTACAATCTTTTGTTGGCATAGAACATGATGAAGATCAAAAGGTTACTCTATGTGTCATAGCCAACTCACTTGAACCCATTATAACCTTTACAACATAGCTCTGATATTTTAAAATTGAAATTTTTATTTTTATTTTTTCATTTTTTATTTTAATTTCTAATTTTCTATTTGAAAACATTAATTTTAGGTTGTGGCACTTTTTAGATCTTTCAATTTTAACATCAAGATTGCATGTTTAGGGCCTAGGAACAATTGGATGTATCTTAGAATGATTTTATTCAAAGTACCTTGGTATGTTTTTGCTTTAATTTGGCCAACATGCTTCGTTCATTACAATCATTTGCACTTCTATCAAACAAATAATCTCCGAGCAAGGTTTCCTATGGAATATTCGTTGGGCTAACGCATTATGAAGATAATGAAATTTTATGTGTCATTAACCACAACCTATCTTTTATTTCATCTTCCAATGAAATTAATTTTAGTTCATGTCACTATGACTATGGAGACGGGGAAACATTACCTATGCAAATAAATTTGTATCTTTATCTTCAACGTATGAAAGAATTGTCACCATCTCCATTTAAAAAAAAATATAAATGAAACATCTAATTCATTTCGGGAATTATTATTTTAGTAAAACCCCTTTCATAAGACAATTAAGCAAAATTTAAGTGTTCCAAAAGTTCAATGATAAGAATTGTCTAATATAGGTTTGAATATCACAATACTTCAAAGAGGTCTTATGTAAAATTTTAGAAGTTCAAATTGTAAGCATGGTGTTTGATTAGGCAAAGGCTAAATAAATATGTTGTTTTGTCTATGATAAAAAAAAATTAGTTTGTTTAAAGGTGTTTATTTAGGGATTTTATTTTTATTTGTGAAATCTTTTATTGCATATTTCATTAAAAAAATATTATAGGCAAAGGGTATTTGGTTTAATGGAAAAGTCTATGTTGTAGGTACCTAGTTGGTGTTAAGTTCAAATCTTTATCAATACACCAAAAAAATAATTAAAAGAAATATATTTTAAAGTTCACCCGGTTTACAAAATTATAATTTCTACACTCACAATAATAACTATGTCAAAATCAAAAGAATACTTGGGATGTTTGAGATTATGGTATGTTAGGGATCTTAGTTAAGAGGAACCTTCACAGTTCAATCAAATTTTCGTAAGCATTCTTAAACATTGTATATCCTTATGTACATTAAAAAAAAAAATTAAGACAAGTGAATTCCAACAATCCACACTTTTCTTGATTAGACCTATGAGCTACAATGTACATATGCATAACTAGGTACCTTGACCCAATTAAATTAGAGCTATGCTAAAATGTTTACCATGCATAATTAGGTACAACAACCTAAATACCAATAGGAGACAACTATTAGATAATGACGTACGATGGCATTATAATGGGTTCCCCTCTACTTCTAAATATAGGGTTCAATGCAAGCTTAAAATGTTTGAAATGACCCAAAACATCATGACACAAAAAATGAGGTCAAAAACATGACACCCATATCTAAAAGATAGGTAATCACATTTTCAACGTAAATAGTTGTATGAACTATCAAATTAACATCATCCAAAAACACACTGTGCAAGTTATGAAATTGGATATTGTAGGTCTATTGCAATTAATGTTTTTTTTAACATAGTCATATTTTTAGAGGTTAAGAATACGATTAGGTATACTTGTTGTATAATTCATTAATCAATTATCACTTTGATATATTAAACTATTAGTGAACTATAGGAACACCCTCCTAGGTTTAAGTTGAGCCCAAAGAGCGAGAAAGTTTAGTCACTCTCATAGTTAGCCTTGAACCTTTCTCAATCTAGAGATGGTCCTATCTTTAACTTCTTGGTGATAAATCATTGGCCTTGAAGGTGAAGAAAGATCTAGGGTAAATTGGACTTGTTGTTTTAGAACGTAACATTTTGTCATCATTGTCATGCATGATCATATCTTGATTCATATTTGAAGACCATTGCAACATTAGTAGTTGAAGGAGTTCCTTTGTACTTGTAGTTTTTAAATTTATTTTAATTGGGGCCTCTTCTAAAGAGAAGAGCGGTGATTGTGTGGAACTTTGAGCATGGAGAAAGACATACAATTTGAGTATCAACATAGATGTCTTGACATGAAAGAACTTTAAGAAGATCAAAAGGAAATAGTACCACATGGAAAGATAAAGACATAGCTAATTTTGTGCAATGTTGGAAGATGGGTTCACTGGTTTATGCATGCAAACTAGGAACTAGACCTATTTCCCTTGATTACATTAAGGGGAGTGAACCAACTCTTCTCAAAGGATTGAGCACAAGGTGAATTCAACACTCATTTTTTGAGTTGAAAATGATACTACAGAGTGGTATGAGTAGGGTACTAGATCTAGGGCCAAAGATGAGAAATTGAGAGTTTTTGACATACACAAAAAACCAAAGAACTGATATGTAGATTAGGTTTATAGATCTGGAAATAAGAGACATAAAGGAACCTATGTATGAAATCTAGGTTGAAATTAGGAGGTCAACATTGCTTGGGGGTGAGGTCGACCCAAGAATGCAAGCTGCAGACAAAATTAGTGTTTCTAGAATTAGTATGTTGCTTAGAACCTTCCTTGAAAATTTTGTCATAAATGTCTAGGACTACATTGCTCAGAGTGAGGTTGACACTACTTTTTTGGATATGCAAAAGTCCAATCCATAGGTCTTCATTATCTCTATTTGATTTTGAATTCGTGTCTCTCGATCTTGTTACCTACACATGCAAAGAAGGGAAAATATTGGGTTGTTGAGGGTTTGCCTAGGCCAAACCTCGATTTTGGAATTAACCATGAAATTGAATTGAAATGTGCTTGAATTGAAACCAAATTGTAATGTAGAAGAGGCTATATCTGAAATTAAAATATTTGAATCATGTAGCTTGTTGATGCAACATTTTTGAATGCAATCACAAGTGTTGATGCAATAACATGACTTGACATAAAAGGAGATCAATTATAAAGACATGCTTGCATGAAGGTTGTTGTAACTTGTCACATTTCCTACATCTGAAGAATATGATGGGATGAAATTTCATTTTGAGTGCTTGATGTGTTATTGAATGCTTATGATGATGTGAGATATGAAAATGAATTGAAAGAATGGTCTTATGGAGGGTTCTCAAGGTATTTTTGCAAATTAAGCCAACTTCCAATCGTCATATTGAGACATTGAGATCAAGGAGCAATTGGCAGGAACCTAGGACCAAAATATTTGAAAAGGGGCCTAAATTGGAGGGTCAAGGGTGTGCCATGTGCCATTGACCTAGAAATTTAGGGCAATGTAGCTAGAGATAAAATGCATGAAGTCTAGAGTAGTCATTCTAATCTCCATGTGTACATATGGCATCATGTTTTTAGTCTTTCAACCAGAAATGGGCTTGGGTAAGAGCTAGGAGACCACACACTAAGGAAAGGTCCCAAAATGTGGTACAAATTGTACAAGGTTACAATTTAAGTTTCTACAGTCTAACACTATACAGTCACATGATGCATAATTAGTTGGCATTTCCAATATAAATGATACCTTTATTGATTTGAGAGACTATTACAATTCTAATAATTTTGCTGACAATATAGTGAGAACTATTAGAAAACCATAATCATATAATTCTAAAATTAGAAGAAACGGTGTACTTATTTCATGGTATGAGAGAAAATATGGATGAATAGATTGTTTTCTTACACACTCCCTTGTAGTCATTCAGAAAGGGATGAAATGGAACAAGATCCCCATTTCATCGATGTTGATGCATTCTTGTAATAAAAAAATAAAAGAAGGGAAAAGTAACTAGATGATAGAAATGATATAAGAGATCATCTTAAAGAAAGGAAAATAAAAATTGAAGCTTAAATAGCTTTGCAACAAGGCCAAATTGCACACAATACTTAGTTGTTAAACCAAAACCTACATGTAAAAAATGTAAAGGAGCCTAATAAGAATTTAAACTCATAGGCTAATATAATTTTCAAAAACATCACAAAATCCCTAAATAGATAGTAGGATTGTATGGGAATAATGATCTAAAGGTAGGGTAGAACATGAGAGTAAACCCTATAAGAATAACTCAAAGGTTTCCTCCAATAAGGAAACCTCTTAGGAATAACAAATACAAGAATTTTAATTGCTTTGGAATCCCTCTTATCCAAATCCCATTTTAAAGGATATTGTAGGAAAAATCTCAAGGTTCTAATGCAACAATAGAATCACTTCTGAGGAACATCTTAGAAACTTCATTGATGACATTGGATGAATATGTGGTTGAAGATAAAGATATGATGTTGAATTTGTTTGTACAATCTTTAGATGAAAGTGAAAATCAGTGGTAAGGAGACTCCTATATAGAAATGATAGCATATGAGAAGAATTTGAGAGTATCCAGATTATAGTATGGTGAGAGATAACCCCAGATTCACCATCTATGAGCTCACAATCATTAAAAAAGTTGTCAATGCAATTATTGTCGAGTTCAATAGTAGATCTATAATGTTAATGAGAAAAGTGCTATCATATTTAAGGCCAGATGACTATGTGTCTTGACTTGTATTGTGGTCAATATTGTCATTAATATTGAATTAACATGATATCTTTTGATAAACACATTAGAGAGCTCATGTCAAGTTGGCTCAACCTACGAAAAGGACCCTAACTAGACCTTTATTTTTTAGTGAAAAAATAGGCAAACTAATGTGAATCATAAATGACCTATCATATAAGGTTACAATAAATGGAGGGGGGTTACCACCTCATATTGAAAATGTTTGTTTTAATGAGGATCGATGTTTATCCAACATTCCTTATAACTATGAAAAATCTAAAAGATCACAACAAAATGAGAGGAAGAATATGCCTAGCCAAAGGGACATCAAACAAAAGAGTGAGATGACTCCAAGTCCTCTCAAAAGAGATAATGTGCATTCCTAGGAGTCTCCTTTATTGTGTGAGGTCTTTTTCCTGCATTATGATCCATCAAGTTGCATGACTACTCTAACTGGTAACAAGTAATGAATATATTCCTTTTGAAGATTTTTTAAAAAATGCATAGTATTATAGTGAAATTATTGACCAATGATAAATGAATTGAATGTTTTGATCATGAAGATGTTGATCAAATATTCAAAAATGGTCATGATGCTATCCCAAGGCAACATGAGTTGTCATTTCATGATTCTGAACAATTGGGAGAAACAGTGACCAAAAAGTACCAAGGGAGAACACCTTCATCTATGAAGACAATAAGATTCTTATCAAGGTTGCATTCATCCATGATCAAAATTATTTCCAACTAAGAGGTGTAAATGTTCCTCCAAAAAAAACAATGCTAAAATGACTAGAGAGTAGAGGATCCAAGCCCAAAGAAGGAAAAGAAGGCTATAAGGAACAAAAAAAGAATGACAATCCCAAGAAGAGGAAAATTGAAAAGGGGAAAGATTCAATACAACAGTCATCCAACAAAATAAAATGCATCCCTAAGGATACTAAAAATGCAACAACTATGGGTATGAAGGGAAATTCAAAGGGTAAGAACCCCATTGTGAAGTAATGTCATAATCCTTCTCAAGTGTTGGATGGATTTGCAGACAAATAAAAGAAGAAAATATAAAACGTAATGATCTTGTATCTTTTATGGTTTTCCAATGCATTTAATTCCTTGAGAACATTATATATAATAGTCCCACAAGATACACCCCTACCTACTTATAGCCCTATAGCCACATTATGTGTGCTAAGCTATTAGAATCATTTTACCTATTAGTGAACTATGTAGGATTTTTTAACATAGGCATGGGGATTTTTCATGTTTGTATATTATGAAATAAATTGATAATTTTTCTACATTTATCCTAGTTCCATTATTTACCCCAAATAAAAATTAAAAAAGCCTCAGAGGTGTTATTAGGGAATTTTTTCATATAGTCAAAAAAATGTGGATCATGTTTACACCAGAGTCGTGATGAATGGGTAGCTTGTTCATAACTATATGCTAGACTTGAGAACCCAAAGAAATGAAATGTCTCTCACTATAATGAACCATTTAGGTTTGAAGGTTTCAAAGTCCTACGGAAAATATTTTTCCACATACTCCTACAAAATCAATGCGCTTGAAATTTTCAACAATGCAAAAGTCAATCAACCATATATCATAAGAAGTCATTCTTAATAGATATAATTGGTGGTTAGTACTCGACTAAGTGGGATATCTTATTATCTATAAAATGGGCCACTTTACTCGATGGTAATATCCAAATGGATCTATCCTAACACTATTCTATTGAAGGGTAGAATTATTAAACTATGCAATGAGAAAAATATATTGAATATAGTTAAAGATTAGTAAAACATGGCTAATGAAGTTCACTACATAGACACAAAACCTGGTCACTAGGTTGTAGGTCCTCTCTCTATTTTAACCCTTAGTGAAATGACTAATAATTTATAGACCATGTCATTTGATGGTGCATGTCTCATAGAAGATTCAAGGGTTGGAGTTTTCATATTTTTCCTAATTTTGAAACATTTAAATATGTTTTAAAGTTGGCATTCATGTGGACAAATTAAAATTGCATAAGATGAGGTATTGATGCTTAGCTTGGATATTGCAAACTAAAATAGAATAAAGTGCATCAAATTCCTTGATGATTCAAGGCTCATATAATTATGGATACATTTGTATAAGAGAGGATGATATTTTTCAAAATAATAGAGAAATGATTTTTAGGGTTGATGCATTTAGAAGTGAATGGGTAGACAAGTCAAAAAGTGATATAAAAATGTTATAGTTGTTAAGTCATTCAATTTTGATATAAAATTAATATTTTCTACATGTCAACTTAATATTGACATCTTAACACTTGACCTATTGTAACTAACAATATCCACAATTAGTAGGTTTTCAATGATAACCAATAAATTTACAAGTTCTTAAACTACATGGAAGAGTCTGATAGCTAAATAATTGACTGAGATTATATGGTAGAGTTTTAGGATGAAAAATAAATGTTGATGGGGAATACAGTAATATAAATAAAGATCAACAAAATCCTGAAAGGGGTAGTTGAATTAGAAAGAATGTTTGATAGTGAAAATTGCCACAAAACAAAGGTTAGCCAATTTATGGGAATAATTTAGGTGTGAAGTTAGACATGAATTCTAACCCAAAGAATCTCTAGATTGGTAAAAGATTAAAACTAGAGAGAACATGATATAGATAACACTATTGAAGACTTTTAGATGTATCTTTTCTTCATCACATGACAAGATGAAGACATACAAAGATGGATTTTTCTAACACACAACTATAATTTAGCTAGTACCAAGTCATTTTTTCAAAAATAAACATTTATCAATCCTACTCTTTACCCAAAAATATAAAAAATAAATAATGAAACTAAAAGAGGGGATATTTTCAAAGCAAATCAGACACTTAAAATGAGTTTCAAACCTTGTTCTATTTAGTAAGAGTAATAGAGAAATAAGGTTGTGTGTAGATCCTAGGAAATTGAATGCCAAATCCCTAAAATACATCTATTCTCTTCCTAGTATGGATCACCTACTAAAAAAGGTGACAATTTCTATGTTAATGTCAATGATAGATAGATTCTCAAGGTACGACCAAGTTATGGTCAAGGAGTTTAACTAGGATAAGATAATTTTTACAACTCCTTGTGGCACATTATTATCAATGACAAAATAAATATTTGGTCCATCTAATGAGGTTGTGTTGGGTATTAGTTCAAATACAATTTTAAAAATAAAATTGGTCTAAGAATACATCCAAGAAATTAACTGATTGACATGAAAAGGGATTCAAAATTCTCTGGGAACCCTAACAAAATGACCACCAAATTCATTAGTGACCATGTTTTTCTTGTAAAAAAATAAGGTTGTACAAAAAAAGGAAAAGGTTAAAGTTCATGAATGAATTCGAGATGCAAAAGATCTCATTGCATTGCTTAGTAGAGTGTATGGACACCCTCGTGCAAAGGAATTCTACCCTTAGATGTGCTATTTTACCTTGAAGATGGTATAATGGAAGAAGAATGATTGAGGGAATATCCTCAATGATAACCTACATGAAAAAATGATTGATATCATAGAAAGTATTGGATTGAACACAAGACATCATATTTGGTGTACCTATTGGCATATCATGACATTTTTTTAGGTCTAAGAAGAGTTCCAACACTCCAATTGGGAGAAACAAAGGTATATCATCATTAATCTTAGCTTGAACTAAAGGAGATATAGAAAAATAGTTATTTTGTTAATGATGCCTTGATTTTTGTAATCATAAGAGGGATTTAAAATTATTTTTCTAAGAGTTTGTCTCTAGATAAAACCACTGAATTCATGAATTGGGGAAATCAACATATCTAATTTAAAACCTACTCATACATTAAAGTTGTTGGTTTCCACAAGGCACCTTGCAAGATTACGAGATATTCTAGTGACAAGTTGATTTTACAAGAGATTTTTAGACAAGTTGTAGATCTACATAAAATGGTGGCCAACATACACAAGTATGGGTACCCTTCAAGGTGGGTGTGTATTCTTGTGCTAATATCGATAATGCTAAAACTAAAAAAATTAAAATATTTTCAATGGTCATAAAAATCGTTGAAGATATAAGAGATAAATTTGGCCCCATCTAGAAGATTAGACCACTAATAGGGACATTATCTAAACATGAACTTAATTTAGAAGATCATTGGGCTAACTACCCAAATGAACATGAAGTAAGAATGCGAAATTATTGCAAGGTGATTGTATATATGATTAAATCTTGTGGCTTGGGAAGGTCATATTTTTTATCCTCTCCTTATGTTATCCTTGATGCCAAACACACTAACTATAGTATGAACATGATTACTTTGATGTTCCTTACCTTGGTTTTATTGATCACTTGATACTTTCAGTTTGTTAAGATCATTGGAGATATTCAGGAATCATTAGACATTGCATTGATCATTATGGCATTGATTTATTTCTTTGAATCACTCATAAGTGGTATGATCAGTTGGTGACATATGTATCTCGATTCTCATTCATTTGTTATGGTTACATTATACTTTTAGTTGCATACATGATACTTGCATTAACACATTGAATAGACATGGTTCATTCAATTTGACAAATCAGTTTGACAAATGCATTAGCATTGTATTGTTAATTTAGTAGATCATAGGCATTGCATTACACTTAATGTCAAATTAGTTTAGTATGACATTTATCTTGGTTACATGACTTAACAATCAATGTTACAATATGATGCTATTGACAGGGTACTTGAACGTTATTTTGATGCAATCACAAAGTATAGACTCGGTTTCTACATGGATAAGATCAAGTCAGTTTGATGTTTTTGATATTCAAATTATGAATGTGTTGATCACAAAGTTACATTATGCTTGAGTAGCATTGATATTTGAAGTTGTCTTTGAATCACATCAATGACTTAATGTCATTGAAATGGGTCTTTGTAGGTTGAACTTTGATTACATATTTCCAAATGCATACAAGATATTTTCTTTGATTTGTTGTGTTTAAAGTTTTTATTTCACCAAAAAGCATTTTGAAATGCTATGATTTCGACATTGGAGATGTTTTGAAATATGTGACAAATTGTAAAAAGTAATTGGGACTTAATTCCCATATAACATGTTAAATGAAAAATGGATAAAGTGAAAGGACAAGACTCAGACTTCAAATACTCATATGAAATAGCATAGTACCAAAAAAAAATTCTTTGACAAAATAAACATTGTTATCTTTTGGCAATAAACTAGGGCACGTCTATGATTTTCACCATGATAGTTTTTCTTGGGGTGATTAAAGGCGGCAAAATATTGCTTATGAGACATTTAAAGTTGGGTTTTCATTGAGAAAAGGTGCGAGAAACAACATGAGAAGAGATCTTTGAGAAAATTATGCGGGATTTGAAAAGAAGAAACGAACATTTTTTTAACAGGTGCTCTTGTTCCATGACTTGTTCATTTGCTTCAAATGATTTTTTTTCTTTGTAAGTTAATACTTTTTTGTTGTTAAGATCATTTGTTAATCAATACCCTAGATTTGAATACTCTGAGTGTATATTGTATACATGCTATTTTGTGGTATTTTCGTACTGGTCAAGGGTTTGAGTTTATAGAAACAAGATTTATATATGTTTCTTATATGGGCATTTGTAATCTTGTGCATATACCTAAGCATACTAAGGTTTATATGGTCTGGGTATGAGTTGTCACTTTTGGGTTAAGGACTTTTAAAGATAACCTTCGTTATCTTTATTAAACCCTAGTCGGGTTATGGTTCAAACTCAACTATGAAATCTTTTGGCCAACCCGAGTCTTTCATTCTTGTTACTACATGGTCTACATGGTCATTCTTTGTTTATTGTAAAGTTCAGTATGAAGAATCTCTATTTAGGTACTCCAGAATAGCAACTAAAAATTAAAGGAAGTTAATGCTTAAATGAAAAAGGATTACTCACCAAGTGGGCCCCCTTGGATGAGTATATCTAGAGCTCAATTGACTTATAAACTTAGAATATCATCCTTTTATTTGCTTATCCAAAAGTGTTGTTACATATCATAAGATGAAACTAAACTAAAATTGTACTTGAACTGAAAACTAGAATGCTACATTACATTGAGTTATGATTTTGTCTAACCTTCAAAGAAGTTTGAGAACCTTATTTATAACAAAATACTCCTAAAAACTAACTAACTAATCAACATCCAAAGGAATAGGCGGGTAAGAGTTATTACAAAACTAAGAAAAAGGAAAGCCATCCAGCTAATTAGGAACAGTCAGCTGTCCATTTACACAGAGAGTAAATATAACTTATCCATTACTTCCTATATTTGTTCCACTTTAAGAATGACCATTAAATTCCCTTGACTTGCTGCAAACAAGTTGTAATCAATCCATGATTTATTGCTTCAAATGTTGTTGCATGTTGAACTGTCTTGACTTGGTCCTCATTGCACAATCCTCCTTGAGCGCTATCTTAACTGAGCTTCTTCACTAATTGCTTCTACATCACGACATTAGTATGCGCAAAGGTATGTAACACACACACACACACACATATATATTCATTTATTGTCAGAATAACATCCATTAATCCATGATTATGAATATGTATATATATGTATATATATGTATATATATGTACATATGTATGTATATATGTGTATATATATATATGTGTATATATATGCATATATATGTATATTGATAGTACCTATCAAACTTCAATCTTTGATTCATCTTATAGTGCAAATGAGGCTCCACAGATAGTACACTTGGTTGAGTCCTTGTCACCAACAGAAAAAGAAGCTTATACTAAGTTCTTACAGAGAAAGAAGATCAATTTTGCATGGACTTATTCAGATATGCTGGGATTGGACATTAATCTTATTATGCATCACTTGTCCATAGCTCCAAATGTCAAACCAGTTAAACAAAAATCGAGGAAGATGCATCCTCACATAGCTCTTCTAGTCAAAGTTGAATTAGAAAAACTCCTTGGAGAAAAATTCATAAAAGCTATTGCTTATGCTGAATGGATATCAAATATTGTACCAGTTTCCAAACATGACAAATCTATTTGAGTTTGCACAAACTGTAGAGATCTTAATAGAGCATGCCCAAAGGATGACTTTCCACTCCCCAATATAGACATGATAGTGGATATGATTGTGGGTTATGAGATTTATTCCTTGATCGATGGTTTTTCTGAGTACAATCAAATTAAGATAGCTCCTGAAGATCAAGAAAATACTGTATTCACTTGTGCATGGGGTACCTATTGTTGGAACGTTATGCCTTTTGGATTAAAAAATGTAGGAGCTACCTATCGAAGAGCTATGACAACCATTTTTCATGACATGGTGCATAAGAATATGGAAGATTATGTAGATGAGACCTTGGCCAAATCTAAACAAAGAAATACACACTTAGATGATTTAGAAGTAATTATAGATCGCATGGAACAATTTCAACTAAGACTAAATCATAAAAAGTGTGCATTTGGCGTCACATCTGGAAAATTACTTGGTTTCATCATTTCAGCAAAAGGAATAGAGGTGGACCCTGAAAAAGTCCAAGCAATCATAGACATGTCACCTCCTAAAAACATTAGTCAAATGAGGAGTCTTCAGGGATGTCTTCAATCTATAAGGAGATTTATTTCACAATTGGCAGATAGAGCTCAACCCTTCAATAAGAACTTGCATAAGGGAATCAAATGTATTTGGAATGAGGATTGTCAAAAGAGCATAGATCAAATCAAGAAGTACTTGGCTAATCCTCCTATTTTAATTCCTCCTATCCCAAAGAAACCACTTATTTTATACATTTCAGCAACAGAATCTTCCTTGGGGGCATTACTGGCTCAACTTGATGAAAATGGGAAAGAAAGAGCAATATATTACATCAGTCCTACTCTTGTTTCATATGAGGTTAATTACACTGGCATTGAGAAAGCTTGCCTTGCTGTTGTGTTTGCTTCCCAAAAGTTGCGACATTACATGCTTGTGCATACTATACACCTCATAGCAAAAATAGATCCACTCAAATATTTGCTAAGTAAGGCCGCCCTCATAGGTATACTTGCTAAATGGATGATGATACTTTCAGAGTTTGACATAGAGTAAATTGAGAGAAAATAAATCAAAGGACAAGCTATAGCAGATCAATTAGCTGATTTCCCATTACAAGATAATGTGCCTATTCAAGTTGACTTCCTAGATGAGAATCTTATGTATATGACTGAAAGAACTTGGAAGATGTTCTTTGATGGATCTTTTATGCAAAATGGTTCAGGAGCTAGTGTTTTGTTTGTTTCTCCTCATGGGTACACAATCCCAAAGTCTTACAAATTATTGTTCCCATGTACAAACAACATTGTTGAATATGAAGCTTTAACAAATGGACTTAAGATAGCCATAGAATGGAGAATTACAGAGTTACACATCTATGGGGATTCACAGCTGATAATCAACCAAGTTAATGATGAATATCAAACAA